>CM060341.1:654593-657093 GCA_030674155.1 Stramonita haemastoma
AAGTAGTTTTTTTTTCTTAATGGAGGCTAACTGAAAAAAAGCAATTGCACTATTCTCTAATTACCATCTGAAAATAAATGTTTGACTTTGACTTTGACTTTATTTTTACACCACCACACCACACACACACACACCACACACAACACACAAAAACACACACACCACCACTCCCCACACACACACACACACACACACACACACACACCACACAACACACCCCAAACCCCACACACACACACACACACACACAAAGAAGAGAGAGAGAAGAGAGAGAGAGAAGAAAGAGGAAAAGAGAGAGAGAGAGAAGAGAGAGAGAGAGAAAAGAGGAGAGAGAGAGAGAGGAGAAGAGAGAGAGAGAGACAAAGACACACCAGCAGGTTAGGTAGCAGAATCTGCTGCATTACATAAGGTACAAACAAGCCCACTTCTCACAGGTGCAAGCAAAGCGCGTACTTCTTTGGACTGGAATGCATGTTCCGCAGGACCAAGAGGCACAGGGAAATAAAACAGGAAAACTTTCAGGATGTTCAGCCCCTGCTACCCTTAAATCCTACTACAACGTTACAGCTTCTTCTCTCTTTCAGAATTGCACATGGGAGGGGTGGGGGGTGGCTGGTGTGTGTGTGTGTGTGTGTGTGTGTGTGTGTGTGTGTGTGTGTGTATGTGTGTGTGTGTGTGTGGTGTGTGTGGTGTGTGTGTGTGTGTGTGTGTGTGTGTGTGTGTGTTGGGGTGAGGATGGGGGTAGTGGGGTGGGGGTAGGGGTGGGAGTTATATATGAGATGAAGTATCAAACTTGTGTGTTTTAGGACAATTAGTCGCACGTTTTTCTTTTTTTAAGATAGTTTTATTTCTTTTCACAGAGAGACAGACAGACAGACAGACAGACAGACAGACAGACAGACAGAGACAGAGAGAGGGAAGGGGAGAGAGAGAAGAAGAGAGAAGGAGGGAGAGAGAGGAGAGAGAGAGAAGAGGCAGAGACAGACAGACAGACATAAAGACAGAGACAGAGAGACCAGACACAGACACAGACAGACAGATACAAACAGACCGACTGACACGACAGACAGAAGAGCTGAAAGAGAGACATGGACAGAGGGAAAGAGAGACAAAGACAGACAGGTAGACAGACAGACAGACTTACAGAGAAGCTTAGAGAGAGACAGACAGACAGAAGAAAGAGACTGAGACAGAGAGACAAACAGACAAAAACAAAGACAGAGAAGAGAGAATGGGCCAAAACCCCAGACAAAAAGCGCGCAACAAATAACAAAACCCACCAAGGACGAAATCCAACAACCCACAACACACCAACACAACACACACAACTAACACAAACACACACAAACACAACACACACACACACACACACAACACAAACACCACATCACACACCACAACACACACAACACACTACACACATCAACACAACACACACACACACACAAACACACACACACACAACACATACACACACACAACAACACACACACCACACACACAAAACCACACACACACACACACAACACACACACACACACACACACACACACACACACACACACACACACACACACACACACACACACACACGCACACACACACACACACACACACACCACCACACCACACCACACCACCGCACCACCACCAACAACAACAAAACACATCACAAAACAACACCTAACTAAACTACTCACGTTGCCCGCTGTTGTTGTTGCTGTGACTGTTTGTTGTTGTTATTATTATTCGAATCGTTGATACGGTCCGTCATATGCAGATCTTCAGGACTACCATCCTGGGGAGTGGAAGACCACTGGTCATCCCTGTAGGAGAACACTGGGAACCGGCCAAGGTCATGTGCATGCCCATAGAGGTCACCGGATGTCCCCCGCCGCCATGACACTGACTCTGGTGCGCATGCGCGTGGGCATGCGCGGCGGTGTGGGAATCGCGCCAGCTACATGGCGGAGGTCTTCGGATCCGGGAAGGTCCTTAAGTCCAGGAGGTTGTTGACGAAAAGGTTCCCGGGGTTTTTGCCACTCTGCAAGGCGGGCCTGGAACTCTTGGAGTTTTCCTGGAGGCTGGGGATGGAGGGTAAGAAGGAGGAGGGGGCTGCCGAGGCGGCTCCAGAGGCTGCCGCGCTGCAGCCTGCTGTGTTGTGTCGTGCTGCATAGGGGTTGGGGGTGGTGGTGGTGAGGGTTGTGGTTGTGGTGGTGGTGGTTGTTGTGGTGGTTGTGGTGGTGGTGAGAGTTGGGGGGCTGGAGGCTGTGGCTACTTCCGTAACTGCTCATTTTTGTTTGTTTTTTGTGGTGGGGGAGAGTTTGCTTTTGGGTTGGTTTAGTTTGGGGTTCTGGTTGTAAGGGAGATTGAGTTGGTTGTATAGGGTTCAAAACCTTCCGTGGTTTCCCCTCCCAAACGTTTACAAGACTACGGGATAGGTGGTGGTGGTGGTGGTAGTATGTTTTGATCCTGATTGAAAAATTTCCTAGTTTCTTAT
>CM060341.1:667093-669593 GCA_030674155.1 Stramonita haemastoma
ACCTAAAATGAAGTATTCATCAACAGAGATCAGGGATGTAACATTCATCTACATCTCCACCCCCTCCCCCACAGAAGAAACAAACAAAAACAAAAACAAACCAAAACAAAAACAAAACAACAACAAACTGGCAAATTTAAACAAACAAAGCGGCAGACACAAAAATGGTTCATAAAATTATTTGGCATGTTATGCGAACACTTAGTTCTGAACAACAAAAACCAGTTTCTTTCTTTCTTTATTTATTTAGATCTATTTATTTATTTATTTATTTATTTATTTATACCACTCTATGTCACAGCAGAATATTTTCTCTGCGTGAAATTCGGGCTGCTCTCTCCGAGGAGAGCGCGTCGCCACAAGTGCAGCGCCTACCCATTTTTTTTTTCTGTTTCCTGTCTGCAACTGTATTTGTTTCCCTATCAGAGTGGCTTTTTTAACTACAGAATTTTGCCAGGGACAACCCCCTTGTTGCTGTGGGTTCTTTTATGTGCGTCAAATAAAGATGTGTAACACATGGGACCTCAGTTTATCGTCTCATCTGAAAGACTAGCGCCCAGACAACGACTCATGGTCTAATGGATGGGGGAAAGTTTTAGGCCCAAACGGGATTCAAACCACCGCACACTCTGACCCGGACTTTTTGCTTTCTATACAGGCGCGTTACCTTTAGACCTCCGATCCACATTAATTTTGTTAGTGTACAATGTTTCTATCAAATGTTTTTTCCAGTGCTTTTTTGAAGCTTTGTATTGTTTGATCGTGTTGACTTTAGAAAGGGAGGTAAGGTGTTCAGTTGTGTGTGTGCGTTGTGTGTGTGTGTGTCTGTGTGTCTGTGTGTCTGTGTGTCTGTGTGTCTGTGTCTGTGTCTGTGTGCGTGTCTCTGTGTGTGTCTGTGTGTTTATGTTCTTTGTTGCATTGTATGAATCTTTTTCTCTTTTCTTTTCTTTTTTTTCTTTTTTTTCTTCTCTTTTTTATTTTTTTAGTTTATTCCTTTTTCTTTCAGGCCTTTTGTCCTTTATTGGTTTTTATTTTATACTTTTAAAAATTGTTTCTTTGCTAGTTTGGTTGATTGTTTCTTTCTCTCTTTATTATTTTTTTTCCTTTCCCTTTCTTTCCTTCAATTTCGACACGTTTCTTTCATTTCGTGTCTTCTATTCATACCTTCTTTCTTTCCGTTTTTCCTTCTTTCTTTCTTTCTGTTGTTTTTTTTTTTTTTAACTTTCTGTCACTGTTGAATATTGTGTATAAAAGTTTGGAAAGTGTTGAATATTTGTATAAAAATGCTATGTTTTTCATTTGAATATAAAATACTTATACTGGTGATATATGCATTGATAATTTTTGGTGAGATATTTCATGTGTTTAAACTACTATTGTGCTATAATTTTGCTCTGTTATTCTTAACCATTGCTTGTGTGTGCGTGCATGCATGCATGCGTGCATGCGTGCGTGCGTGCGTGCGTGTGTTTGTGTGTGTGTGTGTGTGAGTGGCGTAGAATATTGTCGGCTTTTAAGATATTGTGTTACCTCTTAGTCTGTATTGTTTGATAATGCATTCTGTGTAATTGTGACTTTAAAATGCCACTCATAATTTCTTTAGTTGAGACATTAAAGTATTCTTGAGTCTTGAGTCTGTTTCTCTTTCCATTTCTTTCTTCTTTCTCTCTGTTTTTTCTTTATCTTTCTTTCTTTCTATCTTTCTTTTCTTGTGTAAAGTTGTACACATTTGTTATTTTGTTCTTATCAATTTTATATGTGTTTTTTTGCTTGGAGTGTGTGTTTTCCTTGTTCCTGTGTCTCGTTCTGTCTGTCTGTCTGTCTTTCTTTCGTTCGGTTTGTTTTTTTCTTTTTTTTTCCTCCCTGCTATTTTCCTTTCTATTTTTTTAACCTTCATTATTTCCTTGTCTTTCCCGTTCCTTTTTGATGATGATGATGATGATGATGATGATGATGATGATGATGATGATGATGATGATGATGATGATGATGATGATGATGATACTACTACTACTACTACTACTACTACTACTACTACTACTACTACTACTACTACTACTACTACTACTACTACTACTACTACTACTTCTACTACTACTACTACTACTGCTGCTGCTGCTGCTGCTGCTGCTGCTGCTGCTGCTGTTACTACTACTGCTACTACTACTACTACTACTACTACTATACTACTACTACTACTACTACTACTACTACTACTACTGGTACTAGTACTAGTCTACTACGGTACTACTACTACTACTACTACTACTACTACTACTACTACTACTACTACTACTACTACTACTACTACTACTACTACTATAATAATAATAATAATAATAATAATAATAATAATAATAATAATAATAATAATAATAATAATAATGATGATGATGATGATGATGATGATGATGATGATGATGATGATGATGATGATGATGATGATGATGATAATAATAACAACAACAACAATAACAATATTAACAATATTAACATTAAT
>CM060341.1:679593-692093 GCA_030674155.1 Stramonita haemastoma
GCCTAGAAAGCGAAAAGTCCGGGTCGGAGTGTGCGGTGGTTCGAATCCCCTTTGGGCCCAACACTTTTCCCCAATCCATTAGACCATGAGTGGTGGTCTGGGCGCTAATCTTTCGGATGAGACGATAAACCGAGGTCCTGTGTGTTACACATCTTTATTTGGCGCATGTAAAAGAACCCACGGCAACAAGGGGGTTGTCCCTGGCAAAATTCTGTAGAAAAAAGCCACTTTGGTAGGGAAACAAATACAGTTGCAGAAAGGAAAAGAAAAACAAATAATGGGTAGACACTGCACTTGTGGCGACGCGCTCTCCCCGGGGAGAGCACCCCGATATTACGCAGAGAAATCTGCTGTGACATAAAGTGGTATAAAATGAAATGAAATAAATCTCAGATGGTCCAAAGTATCAGACTGAACCCGAAAGAGCATGATCCTTTTCGAACAGCCGGTAAATATCCTCTAACCAATCAGCGTTCAAAATGTCATACCCATTTTGTGCGTGCATGAGTGGTTGCCTTGCTGTCTGTGTTTTTGAGTCATGAGGTTCTAAAGGATTGTGAGGACGTCTGGACCTTGAATTTAGTAACCCAGTCTCAAAAGGTTACACACAGTACAGAACACAATTACTTTCTTTCCATGTTTACGATTTTCATGTATGGCTTGTGCCCACTTGAATTTCTCTTTCTATGAGATAATCAAGTGTTGTTGAATTTGAATTTAAATTTTCTACAAGATCTATAAAAACCTACAGTTTCAAAACAACCACGAAAGAGCACGAATTAGACATCAAAAGAGAAGTAGGCGTTCCATTCACAGAACTTTCAAAACTCTTTTTATCCAAGTTTGACACAGATACAGCAGGCAAAGAATTCATTAAAGCTACAACTCACAACAAGAGTGTAACTGGATCTGGCAACACTTGTCTTCAAAACTTACAGCTGGTAATTAGGTCTCCATCCCACTTCCATCCATGTTTCCATCTCTCTCCTCCACCCCCCCCCCCACCTTTCCTCTGTACCCCATCCCATCCCACCCTCCTCCCCCAATCAAGAATAAGAGGGACGGATAGCCTAGTGGTCAGAACATTGCGCTGGCAATTTGACGACCCGGGTTCGAATCCCGTCGAGGAGATTTTTCTCCTGGAGTTAACATCAGTGCTGACTCCACTCTCCCCAAAAGTCCTTCGGATGAGACTTTAAACGGAGGCCCCATGTGCGAACGCACGCAGAACATCTTGCGCACACGTTAAATCCTGTTCCGCTTTTCGTAAGAGTAGGCCATTGTGTGCCGGTGGGAACAGATGACATTTACAAAACTGTATACACGCGGGGACTGGAGGTAAAAAAGCACAAGAGTGTTTATTCCATTATCGTCGATATAAAAGAATGAATCAAATCCAATGAAGAATTGATGAAGATGAAACTGAAAAGCTGAAATGAAGGAATATATTTTTAGAATTATTTATCTATTCTTTTATATCGAGGATAATGGAATAAGCACTCATCTACATTTTTTACATCCACTCCCCGTGTGTATGCAGTTTTATAAATCTTGTCATCTGTTCCCACGGGCACCACACGATGGCCTACTCTTACAAAAAGCTGAACAGGATTTAACGCGTGCACAAGATGTTCTGCGTGGTTCACACACGGGACCTCGGTTTATAGTCTCATCCGAAAGACTATTGGGGGGAGTGGAGTCAGCACTGATGTCAACTCCAGAGGAAAAATCCCCTCAACCGGGGAATCGAACCCTGGGTCGTCAAATTGCGAGTGCAATGTTCTGACCACTAGGCTATATCACTATATTATAGTGATAGGAAGAGAAACCCGAGAGAAGGGAGGTGAAAGGGGAGAGAAGGGGAGAGGGTTGAGGAACAGTCAGACCCCCCCCCCCATCTCTCTCTCCTTCCTCCCTCCTCCTGCAGAAACCTCCAGGGAAAAGCTCATCTCAGCTGATGATGACGCCAGCGGGGCGTGACGCACTTGGCAGAAACTGGGCGCCATGTTACACCCCCCTTACCCCCCCCCCCCCCCCCAACTATCCTCCCTCCCCTTTCACCCCTCCTCACCTCTCCCTTCCTCTCTCTTCCCTCCTCGGAAAAAGAAAGACTGCACGACTTGGAGCTGATTGCGCATGTCTGACGTGACAGATATAAATTTCCTGGAAAAGGGAGGGCTGCTTGAGAGAGAGAGAGAGAGAGAGAGAGAGAGAGAGAGGTCGTAGGGGTCATGATGCTGGTGTTTTAAAAGTAGTAGAAATTGGTTTGGGGATGGGATAGCTCAGTGGTCAAAGCCCTCGCTTTCCCCCAGCCAGGTTAAGCAGTGTTGAGCATGGTTACCAATTGGATGGGTGACCTTTTGCACGCCTTGGCTTCAGTACAGTTCCCCCAGTTCACCGAGCTGTCAATGGGTACCTGCCCTCTTTAGGGTCAGGGAAGGTAAAGCAGCGAGGGAGAGGAGATGGGCGCCGCTGCCCTCAATATGCTGGCCCCTAGAGAAGCTGAGGTCTCTGGTGCCTGGCTCCCCTATGACCACACAGGTTATGGGACACCTTTACCTTTACCTTTTTTTACCTAGAGATTGCTATAGTAGCAGTGGGTAAGGGGTAGTATGCATGGCAGAAAACTGTTGCAGCTTTTTTTGAAAAATAACAACAATTCTTTGCTTATTCATATTTGTGTGTTTGGTTTCTTTGCTCTGGCTGCAGCATTCATTGTATTGCTCTGTATAACTTTGTTTTGCATTGTTTTGTAAAGCTTGTAGTGTAGTGTAGTGCAGTGCAGTGCAGTGCAGTACAGTGCAGTGCAGTGTAGTGTAGTGTAGTGTAGTGTAGTGTAGTGTAGTGTAGTGTAGTGTAGTGTAGTGTAGTGTAGTGTAGTGCAATGCAGTGCAGTGCAGTGCAGTGTAGTGTAGTGCAGTGCAGTGCAGTGCAGTGTAGTGCAGTGCAATGCAGTACAGTGTAGTGTAGTGTAGTGCAGTGCAGTGTAGTGTAGTGTCGTGTAGTGTCGTGTAGTGTAGTGTAGTGTAGTGTAGTGTAGTGTAGTGTAGTGTAGTGTAGTGTTGTGTCATGTAGTGTTGTGTCATGTAGTGTTGTGTCATGTAGTGTACTACAGTGTTGGGTAGTTTGTATTCATAGACATGGCAGATTTTTGTGCATAGAATTCAAGCTGCTGTTTCTGCAGACAGTGTTTCATCAAATGCATTTTGCCTTAGGGGATGCTGGGGGGCTGTCAGAATAAACAGTATCCCCACCTTCTGGAAATTGTATGCAAGGAATTCCCTCTTTTCAATCCCTCTCTTTGTTTCTGCCTTGTTTCTTTTTGTCCTGTCACTTCCTTTCTTGTCTATTTTCTGCTTTCTTGGTCCATTCTCCTGCCTTTTATTCAGAAAGACTTAAAAAGAAATTCTCTCCTGTGCCAAGTCAAATGCAAAAGGCCTGTCTTGTCAGGCAGTAAGGGCAGGTAATGCAATTTTCCTCACATGACTGATAACAATAGTTGCTCTCTGAGCATTTGATGAAGAAGAAGGAACATAATTTTTTTTTTTTTAGAAATTGAACTTAAGAGACATCTGCATAAGGAAGGAAGGTGGCAGGATGGTTAAGATGTTTGCCTTCCAACAAGTTAACCCTGAGGTTCTGGGTTCGACTCCCAGCCTCGCCCTTTCTTCCCCGTTTGATGAAAAAAAATTGAACCGAATGTCAAAGTCATTCAGATGAGACTATAAACTGAGGCCCCCCACCCCCCATGTGCGAACGCATGCAGAACATCTTGCGCACACATAAAACCCCGTTCCACCTTTCAGAAGTGCAGGACATCGTGTGCAGGTAGGAGTGGATGACAAAATTATTTTTAAAAAATCCACCATGCACACAGGTGTCATGTTTAGACACCATCCCTGAAGAAAAATCGGGAGTCCGAGTCCCCAGGGCAGCTTGGGGCTGTATACAGCAATGTTCTGGTGGCTCCTGCGACAGTACTGGAACCATTCCTACCCATCATTGCCTTTCCAATGGATCATTCCAGTGGTGTGGAGAGGGGGGTCTGCTGCTTGAGTAATGGCTTGCCCTCCATACATACTTACCCAGGCTTTGTGCTCTAAAGACTAGAGTGCAACTCCATAGTCTTCGGAGACTGATGGGTGCCTACTACCATGAAAGGATGGAACAGGGGGAGTGGAGAAGGAGGAGTTCAAATCTTTTTTTCAGAAAGCTGTATATAACAAGTGTGACCTGATACAGCATGTAAAGCCTTCCTTCATTACACCTACAACTCACAACACCTGTAACTGGATCTGACAACACTTGTCTTCAAAACTTACAGCTGGTAAGGTCTCCATCCCACTGCCTTCAATGCTTTTCTCTCCCCCCCCCCCCCCTCCCTTGCACCACAACCCTCTCTTCCCTACTACTGTATCATGTGTGTGTGTGTGCGTGCATGTGTGTGTGTGTGTGTGTGTGTGTGTGTGTGTGTGTGTGTGTGTGTGTGTGTGTGTGTACATTCGAATTTGCTAAAACTATAAATTGTTATTGATTGCTTGTGTGTTGTATAGGTCGAATGCAAGCCCTTTGATTTGTTTTTACAAGATATAGCGCTATACAAATTCCATATATTATTATTATCATTATCCAGAATTGGTGAAGCTCTGACACTAAAAAGCTGACATGGAAGAGTAGGGACGAGAAAGGGGGGAACCCACAGAAGGAGAGGGGGAGAGGAAAAGTCAGAAACACCCCCCCCCCCCCCCCATCTCTCTCCTTCCTCCCTGCTCCTGCAGAAACCTCCAGGGAAAAGCTCTACTCAGCTGATGATGACGCCAGCGGGGCGTGACGCACTTGGCAGAAACTGGGCGCCATGTTACACCCCCCTTACCCCCCCCCCTCCCCCAACTATCCCCCCCCCCCCTCCCCTTCATCCCCACCCCCTCCCCCCTCCCTCTCCCTCCTCTCTTCCCTCCTCCTCGGAAAAAGAAAGACTGCACGACTTGGAGCTGATTGCGCATGTCTGACGTGACAGATATAAATTTCCTGGAAAAGGGAGGGCTGCTTGAGAGAGAGAGAGAGAGGAAGGTCGTAGGGGTCATGATGCTGTGTGTTTTAAAAGTAGTAGAGATAGGTTTGGGTATAGTAGTAGGTCTTGGTATGTACAGTAACAGTTTCTTCTTCAAAGTGATGTTACTTTTATGAGCGTTGTTTTAACTGTAGGAGTTGTTTAACACCTCTTGTGTACTATAAACCAGGCCCATGCGTTGGCATGCAGAACATCTTGCACACACATTAAATCCTGTTCCGCTTTTATTTATTTATTTATTTATTTATTTATTTATTTATTTATCTATTTATTTATTTATTTATTCTTTTATATCAAGGATAATGGAATAAGCACTCTTGTGCTTTTTAAACATCTAGTCCCTGTGTGTATGCAGTTTTGTAAATGTCATCTGTTCCGCTTTTCGTAAGAGTAGGTAGGCCATTGTGTGCCAGTGGGAACAGATGACAAGATTTACAAAACTGCATACACACGGGGACTTGATGTAAAATAAAAAAAGCACACGAGTGCTTATTACCTTATCCTTGATATAAAAGAATAAATAAAATAAATGAATGAATAAATAAATAAAATACAGAGTTTGGGGTAAAGAGAGACTTTGTTATAGCACCATAGGGATCTATAATTTTTTTATGTTAATTTGTAATTTCTGTACTGTCATTTGTCATGGTGGTTGTGTTGCTTCTAAAAACAGCTGACCAGAAAGAAACATACCAGTGTTGAGGAGGGCTTTTTCGTGAAAAAGAGATGCAACATCAGGGTCTTTGGTGTATAAAAGTGCGTTTTTAGGGCAAAGATACTTTGTAAATGATAATTTATGTTTGACTTGAAAAATTTCACCCGCTACTTTTAAACCTGATCTTTTGAAAAGTTAGGGTTCGCTTCGAATTGTTTTGGGTTTTCTTGCTTTTTATTGCCTTGTTTGCTGTTTTTAGTTTTTTTTCTCTTGGCCTTTTTGGTTTTAGTTACCCTCATTATAAGATTTACTTTAACAATCCTCCTCCTCCTCCTCCTCCTCCTCCTCCTCCTCCTCCTCTTCCCTCCTCTTCCTCGTCATTTTCTTCTTATTTTTGTTCTTTGCATTTTTCTCCTTCTTTGCTTCTTCTTCAATCTTCTTTGCATTCTTCTCCTTCTTCTTCTTCTTCTTCTTCTTTGTCCTCTTCTTTTTTCTTTTGCTGAAGGTTTCAAATTTACCATTGATGTGATTTTTGCCTCAACTTTTTTTTACCCTTTCAAATCCCAATATCAAAGATGCTGTAAACCAGTGTCCATGTTTAATGACTGTGTCACCTCACCATACACTCGTGGCCAGCCTTTCTCAAAAGGTGGAATGAGATTATACATATCTATGCAATGGAGTACAGGATATCCTAGTGGTTAGAGTGTTGCCCTCATGATCCGATGGTCAAGGTTTGAGCCACCATCAAGGCACATGTTCAAAGGATTTTTGTCCTGGACTTAACTCAGTGCCAACTCCACTTCACCGAAAGTCCATCAGATGAGATTGTGAACCAAAGTCACGTGTATGAGAGCATCTTATCGGCACATTTCAATCTGTTCCACCTTTCAAAAGATCAGGTCATTGTGTGCCAACTGGGAATGGATGACAAAAAATTAGTGACAAAATGGCATGCACAGAGGGACCTAATGTACAAAAAAAACCAAAAAAAACCCAAACAACAAACTAACAAAAACAAACCACGCTCATGAGTGCATATTTATCGTCCTTGAAAGTAAAAGAATTAATTGGATTAATAAATACATACATACATACATACATACATACATACATCCATCCATCCATCCATCCATCCATCCATCCACCCATCCATCCATCCATCCATCCATCCATCCATCCATCCATACATACATACATACATACATACATACATAATAATAATAATAATAATAATAATAATAATAATAATAATAATAATAATAATAATAATAATAATAATAATAATAATAAATGGAACTTATATAGCGCTATATCTTGCAAAAACAAATCAAAGCGCTTGCGTTCAACCAATTCTTGCGCATGCAGCCAACAACATACATACATACATACATACATACATACATACATACATACATACATACATACATACATACATACATACATACATACATACATACATACATACATACATACATACATACATACATACATCATACATAAACTACGGGACTGTGGTGCTAGTGCAAGAAAGACAACCCCGTCTACTTTCGGAAAAGTGATACATGTATATATTATATAGACAATCCCGTCTACTTTGGGAAAAGTGATATATGTATAATATTATAATAATTATAAATCCGAAAAGAGACGGGGTTTGTCTTTCTTACACTAGCACCATATTATATGCATCCCAACCTTCTCTTCCAACTCCACCCTCACCTTTTTATTTCCCCCGAAATTTATCTCTATGTCACGTCAGACATGCGCTATCGAGTCCACATAGTGCGCTGTTATCTTTTCCTGGGAGAAAAGGTTGAGAAAGGGAGGGGGGGGGGGGGGACGTAGGCGAGAGTGAAAGGGCACTGCACAATGGCGCTTGGTTTCTGAAGGATGTCACACTCAGCGACAATGGAAACGAAGTCTACTCCTATAGTTCTGGTCATACTCCATTATTGTCATCAGCTAAGCTGTGCTCTTTCCTTTTACTTTGAGGGTTTTAGTTACGGTCTCTATGTCTGTCTGTCTGTCTGTCTGTCTGTCTGTCTGTCTGTCTGTCTGTCTGTCTGTCTCTCTCTCTCTCTCTCTCTCTCCTCCTCTCTCTCTTTTCTCTCTCTCTCTCTCTCTCTGTCTCCCCCCCTTCTCTCTCTCCCCCCCTCTCTCTCTTGCTGTTGTTTTTGTTATCGTCTCCCTGACCCTTACCATCATCCATTACACCCAAGTTTGTACCAAAGCTTGTTAGAGCGTGTTTCCAACGTCAGCCATTCCTGTCCCTCCACCTGTCAACCTGTTCCCCTATTATATCCCCTTTAGCTTCCCCTATCCCCTTTAGCTTCCCCTATCCCCTTTAGCTTCCCCCTATCCCCTATAGCTTTCTCTATCCCCTTTAGCTTTCCCTATCCCTTTAGCTTCCCCTATCTCCTTTAGCTTCCCCTATCCCCTTATAGCTTTCTCTATCCCCTTTAGCTTTCTCTATCCCTTTAGCTTTCTCTATCCCCTTTAGCTTTCTCTATCCCTTTAGCTTCCCCTATCCCCTTTAGCTTTCTCTGTCCCTTTAGCTTTCTCTATCCCTTTTAGCTTCTCTATCCCTTTAGCTTTCTCTATCCCCTTTAGCTTTCTCCCATCCCTTTAGCTTTCTCTATCCCTTTAGCTTTCTCTATCCCCTTAGCTTTCTCTATCCCCTTTAGCTTCCCCTATCCCCTTTAGCTTTCTCTATCCCTTTAGCTTCCCTATCCCCTTTAGCTTCCCTATCCCCTTTAGCTTCCCCTATCCCCTTTAGCTTTCTTTACTTCCTTTAACTTCTCCCCTATCCCATTTAGCTTTCTATATCCCCTTCAGTTTCCCTTATTCCTCATATATAGTTTTTCCCTTTTATTCCCTTTTACATATCACCCTTGCTGTCCCTTACCTGGGCCCCTCACCCTCCTCCCATCACTACCCACCCCCACCCCCCACCCCCACCCCCTAGCCTCTCACCTGCAAACACAACAATTAGATTTTTTTTGGGGGGAGGGGGGGGGGTTTGGTCCCCAGTTCTTTTTTTACAAGCATACTGGTAGTATACCAAAGCTGAAGTAGAGAAGCAAAGTAGGGAATTGTAATTGGGAGAGATACAGATGTCCCAGCTGTAGGTAGTGTTTGAGGACAGTGCTGTCAGATCCAGTTACCCATGTTGTGGTTGTGGGTTAATGAACCGCTTCAGTTTGAAACTGTGGGGCTCCTTCCTAGTGTGCGTTTTGAATAGTGTAAGTTGTGGAGTATTACTGGTGACTTTCTGTGAAGTACTGTCCTTGTGTTTTGTTGATCTGTAAATAGATAGATACTGTATGCATAGTGAGATGTTATTTCTTTATACTTAATCTGTAAATAGATTGATACGGGTAATGGTGACACGAAATAAGATTGATACTGTATGACACTCTCAGGTTGTTATTTCTTTATACTTTGATCTGTAAATAGATGGATGCTGTATTGATATTCTGAGATCTGATATTTTTATACTTGATCTGTAAATAGATGAACATTCTATTGACACTCTGAGAGCAATATCTTTATATTTTAATCTGTAAATAGATGGATGTTGTATTGGCATTCTGAGACGCAATATCTTTATACTTTGATCTGTAAATAGCTGAAAAACTGTATTGGCATTTCTAGATGTTAATTCCTTTTCACTATAATCTGTAAATAGATGGATACTGCAATGACATTCTGAGACTTGATTTCTTTATACTTTGATCTGTAAATTAGATTGGACAATCTATTGACATTCTGAGATGTTATTTCTTTATAATTTGATCAGTAAACAGATGTAATCGGTCTAAAATCACTAAATGTGAATAGACGTTAAACTGAAGATATTACAGATGTATATTCTTTTGACATTATATGGAGCTCTTTAATGTTGTAATCTGTGAGCAGATTGGCACCCTAGTGAAAATTCTATGGAGATCCTTCATGGTGTTTTAATTCATGAATAGGTGTGCACTTTATCGACATTTTGTGAAGCTCGGTCTGTAAATAGTTTTGGTATGTAACTGATATTCAGGGGGTGGGATAGCTAAGTGGTCAGAGCCCTCGCTTTCCCCTAGTCAAGTTAAGCTGCATTGAGCGTGGTCACCAGTTGGATGGGTGACCGTTTTCGCGCCTTGGCTTCAGTACAGTCCCTCCAGTTCACCCACTGTAAATGGGTACCTGCCCTCTTTAGGGTCAGGGAAGGTACAGCAGCAGAGAGAGAGAGAGAGAGAGAAGAGAGAGAGAGGAGAGAGAGAGAGAGAGAGAGAGAGAGAGAGAGAGAGAGAGAGAGAGAGAGATGGGCGCCCCCTCTCAATATAGCTGGCCCCTAGAGAAGCTGAGGTCTCCTGATGCCTCGCTCCCCTACGACCCCCTAGTGATGCGACACCTTTACCTTTTTTTACATTTTACTGACATTCTGTGCTGTGGAGCTTCTTCTTAATCTGTATAGATGACACGATTTACAACAACTGCATAAAACACGGGGGACTGGATATAAAAAAGCACATGAGTGCTTATTCCATTTATTCTCGATATAAAAGAACACAATAAAAAAATACAATGAAAGAATATAATATATGATCATAGTTCCACAACTCTCATCCGAGCTTCACTTCTTAATGTGATGACAGCACTAATACAGCTTTCGTAATCGGCATAGCTATAAAAAGATCATTTTTATCTATTTTCATTTCGCCTGATCATTGATTTGCATGTACAGTAAATCTTATTTCCCTACCTTTGAAGAAAGTGAAATTACCAGTTCCTATTCATTGTTTTGGGGTTGTTGGGGTGTGGGTGTTTTTGTTTTTGTTTTTTAAAGGAGGGGGTTGTTGTTTGAGGGGTTTTTTTTGGTCTCTCTACAACGACAGTCTCATGTTTCAAGACTGTGTTTTAAATAATGACAAACAAAAACAAAACAAGCGAGAAACACAATGCTTAAAGTGTAGGGGTGGGGGGAGAGCTTGTAAACAGTTTCTTTTTCTAAGTGTGTGTGCTTGCATGCATGCGCGCGTGCGCGTGTATGTGTGTGTATGCGTGTATGTGTGTATATGTGTGTGTGACATAGAGACAGAAAAGGCAGACAAAAACAGAGACATACATACATAGACACGGAGATAGAATTAGAGACACGCGGCGCGCGCGCGCGCGCACACACACACAAAACACACACACACACACACACACACACACACACACACACACACGCGCGCGCACACACACACACACACACATACACACACACACACATACACACACACACAAAACACCACCACACACACACACACACACACACACACACACACCACACACACACACACACACACACACACACACACACAGGTACAGACAGCTAGAAGCTGTGAGCTACCAAGACTTACGACGCGACTTTCACAAAGGCAGATAACCGAAAGTACATCCCAGAGAAGGGAGCTAATTAGCAATGGTTCGGTAACTCTTGGCTCCTTCGTCGCTGTCCCGCAGGAGATAGCGCTAGAGTACTGCCCCCTTTGTCAAGGCCTTCATTAAAACACACCAGGGGCGCTCTCTGGAGAGAGAGAGAGAGAGAGAGAGAGAGAGAGAGAGAGAGAGAGAGAGAGAGAAGAGAGAGAGAGAGCATTTTTTAAGTTGCGTGGAAAATCCGCTGGTTTTCTTTACGTCAGGTTTTCTTAAAAAAAAAAAAAAAAAACACTAAAAACAAACAAACAACAACAACAACAACAACAGCAACAACAAACTAACTCAACCGAACAGAACAAAATCAACAAAAAAAGAAGATTAAACAAATGAATATCTGAACATAATATAAACATACAAAAAAAAAGATAAAAATCAAAGAATATTTTACACACATTTTCTCGCATTGTATCATATTGTATTGTAAACCACTTTAAGACAGCCGATTTCTCTGCGTGAAATTCGGGCTGCCCTTCCCGGGGAGAGCGCATCGCCACGAGAGCAGTGCCAACCATTATTTTTTTGTCTTTTCTTGTCTGCCTGTATCTGTTTCCCTATCCTTTTCCTTACGTCCTTTGCATTATAAAAGATACATCTCTAGTATTACCTTTAAAAAAAAAAAAAAAAAGGAATGGGGATTGAAATTCTGTTTATTTTGTGGGTGATAACTTAAGTTATTTCTCTCAAAATTGTTCCCCATTTGGACAGTGATTTTATCTAACACTTACGTCCTTTTTGCAGTAATCTATGAGCAAAACAAACCCACACCTCCCAATAAAAAAAACCCACAAAAAACACTAACAACCCCTACAACAACAACAAGCCACGAAAAGATTATAGGAAATAACCCAAAAGAAACAAACAAAAACCTAGATATACCCCCCCCAAAAAAAAAAAAATCAACAACAACAAAACCCAACAAACAAAACACATACAAAAGCCGGATGTGCTTTCAGCCCCTTTTTAGTTTTGTTTCTTTTTATTCCATTTTTTTTCTTCTTTTTTTCTTTTTCTTGTAATATCTCAATTTTAAAAAAACCCATCTTTTCTAGCCCTTTCTTCCCTGTGGGAACGCCGGGGGCCTGTAAGCATAAACAGCATCCCCACCTTCTGGAAATTCTGTGCTAGAAATTCTCACTTTTCTATCCCTCTCTTCGTTTCTGTTTAGTTCCTTTACTTCCTGTAACCCCCCTCCTTGTCTATTTTCTGCCTTCTTTGTCCATTCTTCTGCCTTTTTTTACCAGAAAGATTTAAACCAGAAGTATTCTCTCCACGCCGGAGTTGGATTTGATTTTTACTCAT
>CM060341.1:703780-708780 GCA_030674155.1 Stramonita haemastoma
TACACTTTTTTCCTTCTGGTTTTAAAATATAGTAATTGGCCTGCCGCCTACATAATCAGCATTTCTTTGATTCTAAGTAAGTAGCTTTTTCATTGCAAGATGTAAGACACTGAAAACAATCTAGAATTAAAGTCACACAAATGAAAAAACTTTACAGCACAGCATTTAAGGATTAAAAAAAAAATTCTTTTCATTTAAAAAACAAAACAAACTTAAGCACTGCAATTGGAAGGAGCACATTTTTTTAACACTAAGTAGCTTTATCATTGCAAAGTGTTAGATGATGAAGAGTACACTTTGTCACAATTTGGAAATAAAGTCAAACAGCAGGAAAAAAAGTAATTGGAGAGGATTCCACTTGTTTTGTTTTTTGTTGTTTTTTTTAATTAATTAATTTTTTTTTTTTAACAAATCAACTTCATTGTATTTTTTTTCCATACTAAGACCTTTTCTCGTTGCAAAGTTTTGGTGCTGAAAGTTGTAACAAAATGCGTCAACGCACCAGTGCGTCAATTGGACTTGACACTGTCTGTCTGTCTGTCTGTCTGTGTCTGTCTGTCTGTCTGTCTGTCTGTCTCTGTCTGTCTGTCTTTCTCTCTCTCCCTATCTCTCTCTCCCCTATCTCTCCCTCTCTCTCCATCTCTCTCCATCTCTCTCCCCCCCTCTCTCTCTCTCTCTTCTCTCCTACTCCTCCCTCTTTCTCTCTCTACCCCTCCCTCTCTCCCTCTCTCTCTCTCTCTCCCTCCCTCCCCCCCTCTCTCTGTCCCCCCTCTCTCTCCCTCCGTCCCTCCACCTCTCTCTCCCGGTCCCCCCTCTCTCTCTCTCTTTCCCCCCACCCCCCACCTCCAGTCACAGTATGAAGGAAGGTCCAGCCCAACACTATAAAACCAGCATCACTTGCACTCACTGCTACAGCGATGAAAAGCGCGATAACCCGATCTCCACTAATGAACACTGACATCCGCCCGGACTGTGGGCATGCGCGTGGACATGCGCACTTCGGGCCATCCGGTGATGTTACTACAACACCTTCATAGCCTATCACAGAAGAAGACAGTCAGGTCTCTGTGTAGTGTGATTCCGTTGGTAGTGGAGGGGAGTGGGGGGGGGGGGTACATGAGGAGGGAGATAGAGAGAGAGAGAGAGAGAGAGAGAGAGAGAGAGAGAGAGAGAGAGAGAGAGAGAGAGAGGAGAGAGAGAGAGAATGAATGAATGAACGAACGAACGAACGAACGAACGAACGAACGAACGAACGAACGAACGAACGAACGAACGAATGAATGAATGAATGAATGAATGAAAGAAAGAATGAATGAATGCATGAATGATATATCTTTATTTTTTCAAGGGTAACAGAGTAAGTAAGCATTTACATACTTTTTTTTCATCCGGCCCTTGCCCTGATATGAGAGAGAGAGAGAGAGAGAGAGAGAGAGAGAGAGAGAGAGAGAGAGAGAGAGAGAAGAGTGAGAGAGAGAGAGAGAGAGAGAGAGAGAGAGACAGACAGACAGACAGACAGACAGACAGACAGGATAGACAGACAGACAGAGAGGGAGAGAGAGAGAGGGAGAGAGAGAGGGAGAGAGAGAGGGGGAAGAGAAATAGAGAGAGAGAGAGAGAAGAGAGAGGAGAGAGAGAGAGAGAGAGAGAGAGAGAGAGGAGAGAGAGAGAGAGACGAGAGAGACAGAGACAGAGACAGAGAGTGACACATACACACACACACACACACACACACACACACACACACACACACACACACACACACACACACACACACACACACACACACACAGACAGAGATTGGGTAATGGTTAGGAAACAAGATGGGAGATGAAAAAGCAAGGATATTGTCAGCCAAGGTTTATGGGGGCTTTCAGCCACTGCTATGTAGCGACAAGAGTTACCGGGGTCTGACCCCCGGAATGTGTCTGGACAGACAGGCTAGTGTCCAAATATTTACCTGGAAGCAAAAACCTCTGCTGTATACGTCTTCAGAGCGTATGGGACCTTTACTCATCCGTACGCATTCTCAAGACTTCTTCCCGTGACGGAGAGTAGAGTGGGGGGGAGGGAGTTAGTTGTCCTGTCTTATCTCCAAAATCCCTCTCTGCCACAGGGATTTCTCAATGCTGGGATTTTGTGTGAAGGGTCGTGGTGACCTGCTCTTTGATGTGGTCATCGGTGTTTTGTTGCTAGATCTTAGCGTGGAGTGTGGAGTGTCTCTCTCTCTGTCTGTCTGTCTGTCTGTCTGTCTCTGTCTCTGTCTCTGCTCTCTAAAATAAAGATTAAGTGAAAGATTCAAAGAATCTCTCTCTCTCTCTCTCTTCTCTCTCCTGTCGTCTCTCTCGTCTCTCTCTCTCTCTTCTCTCTCTCTCTCTCTCTCTTCTCTCTCTGTCTCTCTCTCTTGTTTCAATTCTTCTCTCTCTCTCTCTCTCTCTCTCTCTCTCTCTCTCTCTCTCTCTCTCTCTCTCTCTCTCTCTCTTCTCTCTCTCTCTCTCTCTCTCTCTCTCTTCTCTCTTCTCTCTCTCAGTCTCTCTCTGTCTCTTCTCTCTCTGTCTCTGTCTCTGTCCTATCTCTCTGTCTCTGCCCTCTCTCTTTTAAAATAAAGATTATTCAAAGATTCAAAACTCTCTCTCTCTCTCTCTTCTCTCTCTTCTCTCTCTCTCTCTCTTCTCTCTCATCTCTCTCTCTCTCTCTGCTCTCTCTCTCTTCTCTCTCTCTTCTCTTCTCTCCAAAATAAAGATTATTCAAAGATTCAAAGACTCTCTGTCTTCTGTCTGTCTGTCTGTCTGTCTTCTGTCTGCTGTCTGTCTCTGTCTCTCTCCCTCTCTCTCTCTCTCTCTCTCTCTCTCTCTCTCTCTCTCTCTCTCTCTCTCTCTCTCTCTCTTCCCCTGGGTGTGTGTGTTTTCTGAAAGGAATGTTTGGTCAGCTGTTGATAGGCTAGCTCACTTCACTTGCAACATTTCTGTATCCATCACCTCGAGTGTTGATGCTGATGTCTCAGTGTAATATGGATGTTGCGGTGGAGCCTAAAATAGAACCAGAGACTGTATAAGTATACAGTCTCTGGTAAACAGAGGCGTTCCATTTTGTCTCTGAGGAAATGAATATCAAGCATGCATGGCGGATGGCAGGGGGGGGGGGGGGGAGGATATAGCTTAGTGGTTAGAGCACGTGTTGCGCTCATGACCTAATGGCCCCCTGTGTGTGTGAACGCACGCAGAGAGCATCTTGCGCACACGGTTAAATTCTGTTCCGCTTTTCGTAAGAATAGGCGCGCATCGTGTGCCCGGTGGGAACAGATGACATTTACAAACTGCATACCACGGGGACTGGATGTAAAAAAAGCACAAGATGCTTATCCCATTATCCTCGATATAAAAAAAAAATAAAAAAAGGCTAAGGTTCGTGCTACCACCTGAAGCAGCCCCGTTCAGGAGATTTTGCCCCCCACTGGTGTTAACTTTAAAGTGCTGACTCCACTCTCCTCTAACATTACGCAATTTTGACGACCCGAGTTCGATTCCCGTTCGAGGGGATTTTCCCCTGGAGTTAACATCAGTGCTTTTATTTTTTAATTAATTAATTTATTTATTGTTATTATTTTTTTGTTAACATCAGTGCTGACTCCACTCTTCCTAAAGTCTTCTGGATGAGACTGTAAACCAAGGTCCCCGTGTGCGAACGCACGCAGAACATCTTGGGTATATATAGATTAAATCCTGTTAAAACCTGTTCCACTTTTCGAAAGGGTAACTATTGTGTGTTGGTGGAAACAGATGACAAAATTAAAAAAAAAAGCAACCTGCATAGAAACGGGGACGGAATGTTAAACAGCACATGAGTGCTTATTTCATTATCCTCAATATAAAATAAATAGATAAATAAGTTAATAAGTAAATAAATATACAATAAATAAATAAATAAATAATAAATAAAATAATATTGGCCCGGGTTTGAGCCACGAACGAGACACCCGTTCAAGGAGATTTTTTCCTCTGGTGTTAACTTAATGCCGACTCCACTCTCCCCTAACATAAAGTTTTTTGGATGAGACCATAAACCAAGGTCCCGTGTACGTGTGCAAACGCACGCAAAACATTTTTGCACACGTTAAAACCCGTTACACCTTTCAGGAACGTAGGCCGTTGCGCGCTGGTAGGAGCACATGACAATAAAAACAAAACAAAAAAAGAGAACAGATTTAACTTTTTTCATTTCATTTATTTATTGTTTTATATCGTGGATAATGGAATAAGCGCTCATGTTCGTTTTCACACCCAGTCCCCGTGTGTATGTAGTTTTGCAAATGTTGTCATCCGTTCCCACCGGTACACAATGACCTACTCTTTCGAAAAGCGGAACAGGATTTAAAGTGTGCGCAAGACTTTCGGGGAGAGCGGAGTCAGCACTGATGTTAACTACAGGGGAAAACCCCTTGAACAGGATTCGATAATGATTTGGAAGCTGCTCTGAAGAGCGTTCGTGTGGATTTGCGAAAAAGAATAACAAAAACCTAAAGTGATCAATTAAATAAATAAATAATAATAAATAAATAAAAATAAATGAAATAGACTAATAAAAATGTTAAATACAGATTTTTGCGATTAATTTTTGGATCTGTGGGGTGTAATTCTACACTAGCTCTCTCTCTCTCTCTCTCTCTCTCTCTCTCTCTCTCTCTCTCTCTCTCTCTCTCTCTCTCTCTTCTCTCTCTCTCTCTCTCTTCTCTCTCTCTCTCTCTCTCTTCTCTCTTCGATTCTCTCTAACCTGTGGTATCACACACCTTCACTCCTACGAATTCAAATTGTTCTTTACAGATAGTGTGTAGAATCAAACAGCACATAACACACAAATAAGAGAGAGGAGAGGGGTAGAGGGGCAGGGATAGGTGAGAATCAACGAGAGAGAGAGAGAGAGAGGAGAGACAGAGACAGAGAGAGAGAAGAGACAGACAGAGAGACAGAGACAGAGACGAGACGAGACCCACCTAGCTACTA
>CM060341.1:723780-726280 GCA_030674155.1 Stramonita haemastoma
TCAATGGGTACATAAACAAATGTTGAGGTATTTGAGCATCTAATCTGGGTGTTTACCAGGGGCTGTGGAGTTTTGAATCCAACACTGTGGCTCAAACTTAAAAGCTTCGTCTGTTGTTGGTGCATGTAAGCAAAGTAATTGGCCTTGCCTGTATTAAATGTTGTTGGGCTGTATTGAGATTGTCATCATTCCTTCTATACACGCGCGCGCGCGCGCGCGCGCCACACACACACACACACACACACACACACACACACACACACACACACACACACACACACACACACACACACACACACACACACACAATGAATGAATGAAACTTTTTATTGAGAGAAAACAGTAAGCATGCTTCATAGCTTTTTTTTTTTTTTATAGTATCCAAACCTCAGTCAAAGAAAATCGGTGAACAAAAAAGTCAAACAAAGAAATAAATAAGATCTGTAAGAGAAACAATATTGCAGTAGTATGCCATTAAAGTGAAGAAAAACTAAACGAAAGAAAACAAACAACAACAACAAAGTTGAATAGAGTAGTTGATTTTTAAAAAAAGTATTAAAAAGGCTAATAATAATAATAATAATAATAATAATAATAATAATAATAGTAGTAATAGTAGTAATAATAATAATAATAATAATAATAATAATAATCCCCCGTGGGACTCCCGGGGAATGCTTGCAAAGCGAGCATAACAAGAATAGGGTCTAGGAAACTGAGACAACAACAGTTTGATGTGGAGAAGCTGCGTGACACCAAAGCAAAGAGTGCTTTCATCCTTCAGCTGAAAAAACAAGTTCCAAGCACTGGTGGATGCTGAAAATTACGCACAACCGGACATGACTGGTATTAACACCATGTGGGAACAAGTCAAAACAGCCTACACACAAGCCAGCGAAACATGCTTAGGACAGAGGACAGAGGAAGAGGAAAAAGTGGATCACATCAGACACCTGGCAGGCCATTGAGAACAGGAGAGAACTGAAGAAGAAAATTTTGGAAACCAAGTCCGAGAGAATAAGAGAGAGGTTCAAACAACAGTATAGAGAGGCAGACCAAACTGTGAAGAAGATGGCAAGAGCAGACAAACGAGCCTACTTGGATGATATTGCAAGCCAAGCAGAAGAGGCCGCCGCCAAAGGAGAACAAGGACAGGTGTTTAAGATCACCAAAAATTGTCAGTGGCAAATACCGGGGAAACACTGAGACGCCGATTGAAGACAAACAGGGCCGACTCCTTACCACAGAAGCAGAACAAGATGCTAGATGGGCAGAACATTTCAACGAAGTTCTCAACAGACCACCACCAACTGAAGAGGCGGATGTACAAGACCCTGATGCCGACCTCAGTGTTAACACCACCCCACCAGAGAAGAAAGAAATTATAACAGCCATCAGATCTCTCAAGAACGGAAAAGCCCCTGGCCAGGACAACCTAAATGCAGAGCTCTTCAAAGCAGACACAGAGTTTGCAGCCACGGTTCTACAACCACTCTTTACAGCTATATGGGAGGAGAAAACAGCTACCAGAAGACTGGACAAAAGGAGTCATCGTGAAGATCCCAAAGAAAGGAGCCCTGAGCAACTGTAACAATTGGAGAGGAATCACTCTGCTATCTATTCCAGCAAGATCCTAGCAAAGATAATAATTAAACGAATCTCAGAAGCAGTGGACCAACAACTCAGAAAAGAACAGGCAGGTTTTCGACCAGGAAGAGGATGCACAGATCAGATCTTTACCCTGCGCAACATCATCGAACAGTGCACGGAATGGCAGAGACAGCTGTACATCAACTTTGTAGACTTTGAGAAAGCCTTTGACAGCATACATCGAAAAAGTCTATGGTGCATACTCCGAGCATATGGAATACCGCAGGAGATTGTACAAGTCATTAAGAGCTTCTACAAAAACTTCACATGCAGAGTAGGAAACAGTGAAACCAGCTTCAGTGTAAAGACCGGCGTCAGACAAGGCTGCCCCATGTCGGCACTGCTCTTCAACCTGACAATCGACTGGGTGATGAGACAGACAACAGCTGACCAGCCGCGGGGCATCAGATGGACCCCTTTCACAACACTTGAAGACCTAGATTTTGCTGACGATCTGGCACTGCTCTCACACACCCACCATCATATCCAGGAGAAGACATCCCGTCTCAACACTTTTGCCCAGCAAGTAGGCCTGAAAATCAGCCAGAAGAAGACAGAGGTGATGATGCTAAACGTTCAGAATCCCTCTCCTGTCACAGTGAACGGAGAAGATCTGCCAACAACTGAAGAGTTCACATACCTTGGGAGTATTGTCAGGCATGATGGCGGAGCAAGCAGTGACATCAAAAACCGCATCAACAAAGCAAGAGCTGCTTACAGAAATCTGAACAATGTGTGGAAGTCATCCCAATACAGCACAAAGACCAAACTAAGACTGTATCAGAGCTGCGTACTTTCCACCCTCCTGTATGGCGCAGAATGCTGGAGGATGACTGAGAATGACATTAAC
>CM060341.1:731280-736280 GCA_030674155.1 Stramonita haemastoma
TAAAGGACTTGCAAAAACAATACTGCAAGGCACTGTCCAAGGAAGAAGGAAAAAGAGGCAGACCAGAAAGACGAGCTGAGATGAGAGGACAACATCAGCGAATGGACAGGCCTAGAACTCAACCAAATTTTGAGAAAGGCAGAACAGAGAGAGGAATGGAGGGAACTGGTTGTCAAGTCTTCAGGGGTGCCCCCACGGTCGCCAGACTACAGGAAAGATAGATTGAGGCAAGGCAAGGCAAGGCAAGGCAAATACTTTTATTCGAAGATAATGAATAAGCACTCGTGTGCTTTGTTTACATCCAGTCCCCGAAAGAAGGATTGATAGATAGACAGACAGACAGACAGACAGACAGACAGATAGATAGATAGATAGATAGATAGATAGATAGACAGACAGATAGATAGATAGATAGATAGATAGACAGACAGACAGACAGACAGACAGACAGACAGACAGACAGACACATAGACAGATAGACAGACAGACAAACAGGCAGACGGACAGATACACAGATACACAAACAGAAACACAGACACAGACACAGACACAGACACAGACACACACAGACACACACACACAGACACACAGACACACACACACACACACACACACACACACACACACACACACACACACACACACACACAGACACACACACACACACACACACACACGACAGAACCGTTTTTACCGTGGGGAGTATTGAACAGGGGGTGAGAGATTTACGGACCCCGGGGTGGACAGGACTGGACCTGATGACGTCAGGATGGTCAGAGAGGGAGGGAGGGAGGGAGGGAGGGAAGGAGGGAGGGGGCAGGCTGTCAGGGTGGATTGGGGTGATGGGTATGGCTGGCATCCTGGGCTTGGAGGCGGACCTAACTGACCCCTTATCCCCATCTGTGTGTGTGGGGGTGGGGGAGGGGGGTTGTGTGTGTGTGTGGGGGGGGGGGGGGAGGGGGGGTGTTGTGTGTGTGTGTATTTGGGGGGGAGGGGTTGTGTGTATGTGTGGGGGTTGTGTGTGTGTGTGTGTGTGTCTCTGTGTTTGTTTGTGTTTGTTTGTTTGTGTGTTTGTGTGTGTTTGTTTCTTTGTTTGTTTGTATGTTAGTGTGTGTGTTAGTGTGTGTGTGTTTGTTTGTTTGTATGTGTGTGTGTGTGTGTGTGTGTGTGTGTGTGTGTGTGTGTGTGTGTGTGTGTGTGTGTGGAGTGTGTGTATGTGTGTGGGTGTGTGTGTGGGTGGGTGGGTGTGAGTAGGTGTGTATCTGTCTGTTTGTTTTTCTGTCTTTCTGTCTCTCTGTCATCATATGTGCTACATGTGTTTCATAGAAACGAAACGATTATGATAATCAGAAGTTTGCCTTTACTATGTTCTTTTACCTTTCTTCTTCTTCTTCTTCTTCTTCTTCTTCTTCTTCTTCTTCTTCTTCTTCTTCTTCTTCTTCTTCTTCTTCTTCTTCTTCTTTGCAATTCTTCTTCTTCGCAATTCTTCTTCGCAGTTCTTCTTCTATCCTACCTGCTCCTCCTCCTCCTCCTCTTCTACTTTTTCTTTGTCATTGCCTTAGTCTTCTCCTCCTTTATTCTTGTTCTTCTCCTTATTCATACTTTTTAACTATATATTAGTATTATCTGCAGTAGTAGTGATTATTGTTCTTATCGTTATATCGAGTCATTGTTATTATTGCTATCACTACAACAGTGAATGCATCATTGTGGTTATCCTAGTACAGTTCTTGATTAAACAACAACAAAGTGAGAGGCTGTATGATCAGTGCCTTTTCCACTCATAAAATTCCACTTTACAGCTTAGTCTTTAGTGATCGACTATGACTCTCTGAGGAGGCTTGACTTGCACAGTCCTTATGTGCTGTAGCCCTGGGGGCTAGTTGGCCTTTGGAGAACATCTCCAACGCTGACTGTCCTTATGCCCTCTTGGCCCAGAGAGTGGGGGTGTGCTGTGGGCAAGGCATCTCCACTATAATCAAATTTCTGCCCAGTTTCCGAAACAGCAGCTGCCTCCTCTGCTATTTTGAAGGTCATCGTCGAACACGACGGACAAACAAACAGTGCAGACAATGCACTCTCACTGCAAGAGATCTGTAAGGACAAGTCTTCACACTTCGGCTAAGACTACTGCAATACCACTCACTCACTCACCCACTCACTCACTCAATCACCACGCAGGCAAAGAAGACTAAACAACTCAAAAGGCACTGCCTTACCCTCAACCCACCCCACCCCTGGGCTCCCCCTCATCACCAAAACTCAAACAACTTTTACTTCTCTTGTCCTCCTAGACTAACCTACATCGTACATGTAAGCCCAGACAACAATACAATCCACATGCCTCAGAAGAAGAACGTACGTCGAACACTCACTAGGCTACACGTGTCTCCTGTTTTCTCTCTTGCATTGCCCCAGAGCGAGAGAGAGAGAGAGAGAGAGAGAGAGAGAGAGAGAGAGAGAGAGAGGAGAGAGAGAGAGAGAGCAGACAGACAGACGAGACAGACAGACAGACAGACAGAGACAGAGACAGACAGACAGAGAGACACACAGAGAGAGCGAACTCTTCAGCTTTTCCCGTGTTAATCTCCACTTCCTGCCAGACTCTCTGTATTTGCATTCTCTCACTCATTAACGGCTTGCGGTGTCAAACTTTTGATGCTCTTGTTAGCATTTTCCCACTGATCCGTTTAGGCCCCTAGTTCAAAAAATTTTTGGCGCGCGAGAGAGAGACTTTTTTCTTTCTTTTTTCATTTTTTTTTTTGGAAGGCTTTTTGGCTTCTCCACCATTGAAGAGCGCATACATACATACATAGTCAGAGTGCTTTCCCCTCTGACCCGGATTCTAAAGTCCCCCTATGGGGGCGGGCGGGCTTAGGGGAGGTAATTGCTGGCATGTTGGGTTCATCTTCTGCACATGACTTGCGCCCTTGTTGTCTGTCTGAAGGGTAAGCCAGGTGTTGAGAAAGGGGTTTGAGTTCGAATCCTGGCCGTGTCCCGGTTTTTTTTTTTGAGAAGTGTGCAGAAAGGATGTTTGTTGTGTTGAGAAAGAGGGTGGGGTGGGGTGGGGGAGGGGGGGGATGATCTGAGGCAGGAAAACAGAGCTTGGGTGCATCATCCCTTGTTTGGCACTTCAGGCTTGAGATAGAGCTTGAGCTTGACCTCGTGCGCGTTTCTGGTTTATTTTGCTGTTGGTGGTGGTTTTTTGTGTGAGTGAGTTAGAGAGAGGGGGGAGAGGGAGTGAGAGAGAAGAGAGAGAGAGAGAGAGAGAGAGAGAGAGGAGAGAGAGAGAGAGAGAGAGAGAGAGAGAGAGAGAGAGGGGGGGGGGGGGAAGGGAGAGAGAGAGAGAGAGAGAGAGAGAGAGAGAGAGAGAGAGAGAGAGAGAGAGAGAGAGAGAGAGAGAGGAGAGAGACAGACAGACAGACAGACAGACAGACAGACAGACAGACAGACAGACAGACAGAGACACAGACACGGACACGGACAGAGACACAGGCAGACAGAGACAGAGACACAGAGACAGAGACAGAGAGAGACAAAGAAAGAGACAGAGACAGAGAGACAAAGAAAGAGACAGAGACAGATTTGTATGCTTTATTTATTTATTTATAGGCCAAGGCCCCTTATGAAGGGGTATCTCACTCACTCACTCAGTCCCATGTCCCAAAGGACGTAGGGGGGACATGAGAGAAGACGCAACAGAGATCTTTTTCCATGCTTCACGATCCTGTGTGGCTAGTAGGAGGTGTTGCAGGGGTTGGGCGGTCCAGTCTTTGATGTTGTCAACCCATGATTTCTTTTGGCAGCCTCTTCTTCTCTTGCCCTCGACTGTTCCTTGCAGGATGGTTTTTGCTAGGGTGTTGTGTCTTGTGGTGTGACCAAACCACATCAGCTTTCTCCTCTCCTCTTTATGGTGGAGAGCAAAGGCTCTTGGGGGCCCACACGCTTTTTGATTTCTTCTTTCACATAGTTATTGGTCTTGTGTTCTTTGTATGATATTTTGAGGAGTCTTCTGTGGCACTTGTTCTCGAATGCTTGGATTCTCTCTCCTAACTCTGCTGTCAGAGTCCATGATTCACAGCCATATAGGAGGATAGATATCACGAGGGATTTGTAAAGGTGGTATTTGGTGCAGAAGCTGATGTTGTTGCTTCTGATGATCTTCTCGAGTCTGACTAGAGCAGATGTTGCTGTTGCAACAAGGGGTATACGAACATGTAATAACAAACAAACGTAGTAAGATCCAAATATACAAAAATTGACAGATTGATTACATTATTATGACCAAATAAATGTCACGACATAACAAGGCCTCTAGGCTTAATGCTTTGTATAGATACAAGGCAAAATTAAGGCCTACTTCAGGAGAAATGATGACATCATCAAGGTTGATTTAAACTAACAATGATGGTTGTCTATAATACTTCGGCTTGATCAACTGTTCTCGAATCGTTGGAGAGAGAGAGAGAGAGAGAGAGAGAGAGAGAGAGAGAGAGAGAGAGAGAGAGAGAGAAGAGAGAGAGAGAGAGAGAGAGAGAGAGAGAGAGAGAGACAGAGAGCAGAGGAGAGACAGGAGACAGAGAGACAGAGAGAAGAGAGACAGAGAGAGACAGGAAGAGAGACAGAGAGAGACAGAGAGACAGAGACAGAGAGAGACAGAGACAGAGACAAGACAAGTGAGACAGAGACAGAGAGACAGACACAGAGACACAGACACACATAGATGAGGAAAGACAGAGATGAGAGAAAAACTGAAAAATTTTGTTGGCGTTTTCGCTAATTCTGTTTGAGCTAATTACACAATTAGGGGGTTTGAAAGGAGTGTTTTTAATTGAGACATGTGGCCGGAAAAATACCCTCGTTCCTTGTGAGGCGTACCCCCCCCCCCCCTGCTCCACCCCCCCCCCCTTCCTCCCCATTCTCGTCTGCCGGGTGGGAGGGTTTATGTCAGTTCGGGCCCCATTGCACGCAGGCTGGGAGGTTTGAGGTTCAGTTCTGCT
>CM060341.1:741280-743780 GCA_030674155.1 Stramonita haemastoma
CCACAAGTGCAACGCCACCAATTATTTTTTTCCTCTGGAGTTAACCAACATCAGTGCCGACTCCACTGCCCCCTAAAGTCCTTTGGAAGAGACTGTAAACCGAAGTCCCGTGGGCGAGTGCACGAAGAACATCTTGCGCACACGCTTAAACCCGTTCCGCTTTTCGGAAGAGTAGGCCTTATGACCTCGCTTGTATTCTTTCAGTAGGATCCCCCAAATATAATGCATATTGCCTTTTTTTTTTTCTTATTCTTATTTTCTTTTTTGCGAAACGTATATTGTAAGCGTATTGTTCTCTTTCTCTTTTTAATCTTCATCGTTCGATGGAAGCTTAAATAGGCCACAAGAATAGAAATTATTTTTGGGGGGATGTGATTGACTATTCCGAATTATGAAAAGTGTCTCGGTGTACAGATCTAGTCTGTCTGTGTGTCTGTGTGTCTGTGTGTCTGTGTGTCTGTGTGTCTGTGTGTCTATCTATCTATCTATCTATCTATCTATCTATCTATCTATCTATCTATCTATCTATCTATCTATCTATCTATCTATCTATCTATCTATCTTGTAGTCTGGGGACCGTGGGGGCACCCCTGAAGACTTGACAACCAGTTCCCTCCATTCCTCTCTCTGTTCTGCTTTTCTCAGGGTTTGGTTGAGTTCTATGCCTGTCCATTTATTTATTTATTTGTTTATTTATTCATTCTTTTATATCGAGGATAACGGAATAAGCACTCGTGTGCTTTTTTTTTTTTACACCCAGTCCCCGTGTGTATGCAGTTTCGTGAATCTTGTCATGTTCCCACCGGCACACAGTGGCCTACTCTTACGGAAAGCGGAACAGGATTTAATGTGGACGCAAGACATTCTGCATTCTCTGATGTTGTCCTCCCATCTCTTCCTTGGTCTCCCTCTTTTTCTTCCTCCTTGGACAGTGCCGTGTGGTGTATGGTACCACTGAGGGAAAAAAAAGTGCAAGTATTTGTATTTTTGTATTTTGTATTTTGTACCACTTTATGTCACGGCAGATTTCTCTGCGTGAAATTCGGGCTGCTCTCCCCGGGGAGAGCGCGTCGCCACATGTGCAGCGCCTACCATTTTTTTTTCTTTTTCCTGAATGCAAGTGTATTTGTTTCCCTACCAGAGTGGCTTTTTTCTACAGAATTTTGCCAGGGACAACCCCCTTGTTGCCGTGGGTTCTTTTACGTGCGCTAAATAGTGATGTGTAACACACGGGACCTCGGTTTATCGTCTCACCCGAAAGACTAGCGCCCAGACCACCACTCATGGTCTAATGGATGGGGAAAAAGTTTTGGGTCCAACGGGGTACGAACCCCGCACACTCCGACCCGGACTTTTCGCTTTCTAGGCAAGGCGCGTGACCACCTAGACCACCGATCCAGTAGGGATGAGACCTTTATCGAAAGCTCATCCAGGACCAGAAATTGAACTCAGGTCAGGCCAAATCAGGGTCGGTATTAAAAAAAAAATGTCTATAAATGCTGTCATTGAAAGGTAGCTATTTTCTTGATTTCTGAAACTAAAATTGGAATCGTTCATAAAATTTTGTTTTTAAAATGATGGAGAAGTTACAAGTGGTTACTTGCACTTGTTTTTCCTCCCATACTATTTTCGGAGGGGGGGGCGGGATAGCTCAGTGGTCAGAGCACTCGCTTTCCCCAAGTCAAGTTAAACAGCGTCGAGCGTGGTTACCAGTTGGATAGGTGACCTTTTGCGCGCCTTGGCTTCAGTACAGTCCCCCCAGTTCACCCAGCTGTAAATGGGTACCTGCCCTCTTTAGGGTCAGGGAAGGTAAAGCAGCGAGGGAGAGGAGATGGGCGCCGCCCTCAATATGCTGGCCCCTAGAGAAGCTGAGGTCTCTGACGCCTCGCTCCCCTACGACCGCCTAGGTTATGGGACACCTTTACCCTACCCTTTACCTTACTATTTTCTGAATAAACCATCACAGGTTTAGAGAAAGGGAGACGGGATAGCCTAGTTGTCAGAACATTGCGCTGGCAATTTGACGACCCGAGTTCGATTCCCACTCGAGGGGGATTTTTCCCCTTGAGTTAACATCAGTACTGACTCCACTCTCCCCAAAAGTTCTTCAGATGAGACTATAAACCGAGGCCCGTGTGCGAACGCACGCAGAACATCTTGCGCACGCGTGAAACCCCGTTCCGCTTTTCGTAAGAGCAGGCCATTGTGTGCCTGTGGGAACAGATGGCAAGATTTGTGAAATGCATACACAGGGGAACTGGATGTAAAAAAGCACGTGAGTGCTTATTCCATTATCCTCGATGTAAAAGAATAAATAAATAAAAAAAATATAAAAAATATGCCACCATGGCCGGCTGTACCTAAAGATCGGAAAACAACAGCCCATTCTTTCTTCTTTCATTTCATTATTGTATACTTTGTCCTACTACCCTTGCTGTCTGAGCGTTTGAGGAAGAAGAATTTATGGGAAGGAAACAAAATCTGGTGATTTTCGCAGATT
>CM060341.1:751280-756280 GCA_030674155.1 Stramonita haemastoma
TTATCCTCGATATAAAAGAATAAAAGAATAAATAAATAAATAAAATAATAAATAAATAAATAAATAAATATCGTGTATCGTATATGGAGGAACTGATTAGAAAATAGATTGATATCAATCAAAAGCAGTGAAACGAATTTTCGCTCTTATGGCAGACAGCAAGAGTTGCTGTCTGTGCATTCGACGAAGGTGAAGAAGAAGAAGAAGAAGAAGAAGAAGAGAAGAAGAAGAAGAAGAAGAAGAAGAAGAAGAATTAGAAGAAGAAGAAGAAGAAGAAGAAGAAGAAGAAGAAGAAGAAGAAGAAATTAGAAGAAGAAGAAGAAGAAGAAGAAGAAGAAGAAGAAGAAGAAATAGGCAATGTGTTATTCTCTCCTTATAACTGTTTCATTAAGGCTGTATGTTTTCTTGGTTTACACAATGTTCATTCAAAAAGAACAAAAAAGAAACATTCTTTACACGGCATACAAATTGATGTTGAGAACAACTGCGAGCAAATAGCGCATTGCTTTCATACATCATACATACCCATCCACCAAACCCTCCACCAGTCAGTTACCAGAAAACAATAAATCCCCTCAAACTCATCAGACCCCTGGTAGGGGGCAGATGGAATAAATCCCCTATTATATCCCCGGCCCCTATACTACCCCATCCGTCCAGGCAGGCCCCTGTTGTGGGAGTTAGGAGTTCTAACTCAGCCCCTATAAACCTCTTCTATTCCCTGCCAAAACTACAGAGCCCTAGGGGCTACAGTAAGTTGTCCTATTCTCAGTCAGTGCTAAAGAGCCTTAGGGGCTAGAGCAAGCTGTCCTCCTATTCTCTCCCAGTACTACAGAGCCTTAAGGACTAAAGTAAGCTGTCCTTCGATCTATTCCATGCCAGTACTATAGAGCCTTAGGGACTATAGTAAACTGTCCTTCTATTCCATGCCAGTACTATAGAGCCTTAGGGGCTATAGTAATTTATCCTTCTAGTTCCTGTCAGTACTACACAGCCTTAGGGGCTAAAGTAATTTATCCTTCTAGTTCCTGCCAGTACTATAGAGCCTTAGGGACTATAGTAAGCTGTTTTTCTATTCTTTGCCAGTACTACAGAGCCTTACGTGTCATAGCATACCCTTATTAGGGGCTAGGCTGTATGTACGTGGTCTTCTGTATACTGGCCCCTGCTAGGCCTATACTTCCTACCTCTCCTAATCTCTGCTAGTACTATAGAGCCTTAGTGGGGGCTAGGCTGTTTGTATATGATGTATGTATGTATGTATGTATGTATGTATGTATGTATGTATGTACGTATGTACGTATGTACGTATGTACGTATATACGTATGTACGTATATACGTATGTACGTATGTACGTATGTACGTATGTACGTATGTATGTATGTATGTATGTATGTATGTATGTATGTATGTATGTATGTATGTATGTACGTACGTACGTATGTACGTATGTGTGTATGTATGTGGTCTTCTGTATACTGGCCCCTACTAGCCCAGGTCTATACTCCCTCCTCCCTACCTAGTACCTGACGCTGTGAAATGAATGAGTCTGTCATGATGGGAGGTATCTAAGCTAGCTGGTCAGGGGGGGAAGGTTAAGTCTGTTGATTTATGGCCCCTGATTCAGGACTCTGCTGCTGCACACTGCTAGAAGCAGGGGGACGGGATAGCCTAGTGGTCAGAACATTGCGCTCGCAATTTGACGACCCGGGTTCGAATCCTGTTCGAGGGGATTTCCCCTGGAGTTAACATCAGTGCTGACCCCACTTTCCCTAAAAAGCCTTTCCGACGAGACTGTAAACCGAGGCCTTGGTGCGAACGCATGCAGAACATCTTGCGCACATGTTAAATCCTGTTCCGCTTTTTGAAAGAGTAGGCCATTGTATGCCGGTGGGAACAGAGGAAAAAATTTACAAAACTGCATACACACGTGGACTGGATGTACCCCCCCCCCCCCCCACATGAGTGCTTTTTGCATTATCCTCGATATAAAAGACTAATTAAATAGATAAACAAACAAACAAATTAATGAAATAAATAAATAGATTATTCTTGTCCGGCTCATATTGAAGCTGTAGGAATGGAAGAAAATCTCTTAAATAATTATAGGCCCTACTATACTTCTCGAAGCGATAGGAAGGGAAGTAAAACTCTATAACATAGGCCCTACTATAAATCTCAAAGCTATAGGAATGGAAGTTAAACTCTATAATAATTATAGGCCCTACTATAAATCTCAAAGCTATAGGAATGGAAGTTAAACTCTATAATAATCATAGGCCCTACTATAAATCTCAAAGCTATAGGAATGGAAGTTAAACTCTATAATAATTATAGGCCCTACTATAAATCTCAAAGCTATAGGAATGGAAGTTAAACTCTATAATAATTATAGGCCCTACTATAAATCTCAAAGCTATAGGAATGGAAGTTAAACTCTATAATAATTATAGGCCCTACTATAAATCTCAAAGCTATAGGAATGGAAGTTAAACTCTATAATAATTATAGGCCCTACTATAAATCTCAAAGCTATAGGAATGGAAGTTAAACTCTATAATAATTATAGGCCCTACTATAAATCTCAAAGCTATAGGAATGGAAGTTAAACTCTATAATAATTATAGGCCCTACTATAAATCTCAAAGCTATAGGAATGGAAGTTAAACTCTATAATAATTATAGGCCCTACTATAAATCTCAAAGCTATAGGAATGGAAGTTAAACTCTATAATAATTATAGGCCCTACTATAAATCTCAAAGCTATAGGAATGGAAGTTAAACTCTATAATAATTATAGGCCCTACTATAAATCTCAAAGCTATAGGAATGGAAGTTAAACTCTATAATAATTATAGGCCCTACTATACTTCTCAAAGCTATAGGAGTGGAAGTAAATGCAAAAAGTGGAATAAAACAGTACACTTGCAAAAATTAAAAAAGAATAACCCCATAATACTGTTCAAACATATCCACAGTGAAGTTTCGAAATTGACCGGACCTCTTCACTCCCCCCTCTAAATCTGGCATATTATCATGGTCCCTGGAAAGCAGCTTATCTTAAATGGACCAATTTGGGAGCTTAGGAGTGCTAGCTAATTCTCTAGAAGCTAAAAAGCCTGGTTATAGGGGAATTCCGTTTCTACCCTCCGTCTCCCTTATCACTTTACACTTGGATCAAGTTGCTTCCCTACAGAGGGCAGGGACTCTATGAGTTGTCTCCACTCTCTGATCCAGGCAATAATTTTTTCTGTTTTTTTTTTTATGCCACTTTATGTCACAGCAGATTTCTCTGCGTGAAATTCGGGCTGCTCTCTCTCCCCGGGGAGAGCGCGTCGCCACAAGTGCAGCGCCTACCCATTATTTTTTTTTCCCTCAGGGATGGTGTCTAAACACGACACCTGTGTGCATTTTTTTTTTTTTTTTTAATATAATAATTTTGTCATCCGCTCCTACCGGCACACGATGGCCTGCTCTTACGAAAGGCGGAACGGGGTTTTAACGTGTGCGCAAGATGTTCTGCGCGCGTTCGCACACGGGGCCTCGGTTTATAGTCTCATCCGAATGACTCAATAATGGTTCAATGCTGGATCCTCCTCCTGCTCCTCTTCCCCCCCCCCCCCACTCCCCGTGGGGAGGGGGGGGGGGGGGGCTGTCAGTATTAACTGCAGCATACCCACCTTTTGGGAAGAATTCTGTGCTAGGAATTTCCTCTTTTCTATCTGTGTCTTTCTTTGTTTCTGCCTTGTTTCTTTTTCTTCCTGTCACCACCTTCTTGTCTGTTTTCTGCCATCTTGGTTCATTCTCTAGCCTTTTTTTTTTCTTTTTTTTTAAATCTCAGAAAGATTTAAAATGTAACGATCTTAATCTTTGTAAGTGTCGGCCATCGTGTGCCGGTGGGAACAGATGACAAGATTTACAAAAAACTGCATACACACGGGGACTGGATGTAAAAAAAAAGCATGTGAGTGCTTATTCCATTATCCTCGATATAAAAGAATAGTTAATAAATAAAAGAAGAATAAATATCGAAGTTGGATGCACTGGACTGGATTTCTCAGGGGCTTTAGAGGGCAGTGCGGCTTATTTTTGGGACACATTCATATTTTATTCCATTATCCTCGATATAAAAGAGTAAATAAATAAATGAATGAATAAAGAAATAAATAAAATAAGCATAGGACAGACAACAATAGTTTGCTGTCTGGGCATTGGAGGAAGAATCACAATGCTCCTCAAGTAGGGTCATGGTGACGTCAGAACATCTTGCGCATACGTTAAATCCTGTTCCGCTTTTCGTAAAAGTAGGCCATCGTGTGCTGGTGGGAACAGATGACAATATTTACACAACTGCATGCACACGGGGTCTGGATGAAAAAAAGCACATGCGTGCTTATTCCATTATCCTCGATATAAAATAGAATAAAAAAATAAATAAATAAAACTGCAATACCCGGTTTTTTTTTGTTTGTTGTTTGTTTTTCTGCCTCCGTCCCTGGAAAAACCTGACACTGCTTAAGAGATTGTGTATGCATGCTTTATATATAAATATATATATATTTTATATATATATATATATATATATATATATATATATATATATATCTGTTTTGTTTGGGTTTTTTGGGTGGAAGACAGTCGACCAAAAGTTTACACTTTGTCCAGTTTCCACACACTAAAAAATTGGCCATTGCCTGTGTCTTTATCACTTAAATTTAAAAAAAACACTTTTATATCGTGGATAATGGAAACAGCACTCAAAAACACGACTCAAAGAAACAAGAGCAGAAAGGGAATGATGTTAAAAAAATGGAATGAAAATGATATGAGTGAAGACAGTTTCGGGGGAAAGAAGGGGAGTAAAAGAAAGAATATACATGAATAATACACAATACATGACTGTTGGGGGGGGGGGGGGGGGGGGGGGGGGGGGCGTGACTTCGAGAAGAGAAACAGCAACAGACAGACGAAGAAAGAGAGCGAGAGACAGACAGACGA
>CM060341.1:772896-782896 GCA_030674155.1 Stramonita haemastoma
TTCCTCCATGTCAAATAAGAATATTACGAAGTATACAGTTATTTCACATTGTTTTATTACTGTCAGAGTGTTGAGTTCCTTACTCCTTGTCTAGTTAGGTGATATCAAGGTGAAAAGCTCTTTCCCCAATATCCAGTTAGCTGCTTACCATATGCATGAAGGTCTTTTATTTTTGTTCCATCATTTTTCATAAAACTTTTATTTAGCTTGCATTTGAGTAGTTGGTATCAAAGTATAAACTTCTGTCTTTAACATTTATTTTGTATCCAAGTTTTCTTTTCATTGAATATTTTTGTACATGTTGAGTTATTTGGTATGCGAGTATAAAATTCCTTCATTTGTATTATTAAGTTGGCATCAAAGTCCAAAGCCTTTTCTTTTATATTGAGGTAGTTTTAAATTTTGTGTTTTTCCCCTTCCTATTCAGTTTGTGTAAAGGTATGATAGTCTCCCCTTCATAGTGATTGTTAGCGTCAAATCATAAAGTAGGTTTTTTGGAGGAGTTATTTGGTGTCCAAGCATAAAGTTTCTTTCGTTCATAATAAGTTAGCTGGTATCAATTTATAACATTCTTTCTTGTATGTTGAATTAGTTCGTGTCAAAATAAGGGGAAAAAACTTTTGTATTGAGTTATTGCTATCAATGTATAGAGTTTTTTTCTTTCCCTTTTTAGTTGGTACCAAAGGTGTCGAAGTATGAAGATCTTCCTCCATGTTGAAATAGTTCCTAAGTATTTTCTTTCTTGAATATTTTGCTACTACATGTATTATAATATTTTTCTTTCTATTTAATTTTTCGGTTCCAATGTAAAAGGTCATTTTCTTCATATCCCAGCTTGTGGTAATATGAGGACGTTTTTCTTATACTGAGATAGGGCGAGGATTAGATCCCAAACACAATAGGCACTCACACACACACACACACACACACACACACACACACACACACACACACACACACACACACACACACACACACACACCACAGCACACACACACACACACACACACACACACACACACACACACACACCACACACACACACACACACACACACACACACACAGAGGCGCGCGCTCAATTTTCTATTTTGATTGCTTTTGAAAGAACATTGTAAAGCTTTTACTGGCTTACAATGTCGTTTTGTTTTGGTACCAAAAATGCTCAAAATTCTAAATATGATTTCGGATCAGAAGTACTTGTACACAACAGAGACGAAATGAAAACTCCTGGAAATGTACACTCGGCTTCAGACGTTTGTTGTGATGCAAATCTTTGCCATAGTCATTACTGGTATAGCATCGCCTATTTCACAGAAACAAATCATTTTACCTCGACTTTGCGGGATCAGCTTAAGAGCGAAAACTATGCACAAGCTGAGTGCAGGATGTTTGAAGAAAGAGCAGTACATTTCCCGATACTCCTTTTCCCTGTAGTGCTGTTCCCTGGAGCTGTCAACACTCCACTCTAACCCTAGTTCTTGCCCCATGCCGCAAACCCTAACACTTCACCAGTTTGATCCTAACTATTAACTCTTTGACACGGATTCCTTAACTCTGACTCAGTTCTGCGGTATGGGGAAACAGCTGTATAAGGGAACAGCAGCACAGGGAAAGAGGGGTTTGGGGGTACTGACCGCTTGGAAATATTTTATTCCGGAGAATACCGTGATAGAGACATGATTTGCAAAAGAGATGATATGCAGAAAATTAAATAATGATTAAAGCATCCTTATGCTTGCATAGCACTGATGCTTCAAGAATTGTTCTATTTTTAGTTTTCTGCAGGACCAAAGTAGGATGGCTTGCGACCACAGTCCATAAATCGGTTATCTTCGCTGGAGCTATATAACAACAGAAAAAAACAGTGTTCTGATAACCTTTGAAAATAACGGCAATACTGAAAAAGTGCTTAGTGTATGAGAGTTACACGGTTTTACCTCAATAGCTTGACACGTAGTTTTGACTTCAAATTCTAGTGGTTATCAAGTATAAGGCTGTTTTTTTTCTTTTACATTAAGTCATTTGGTTGGTTAGTGTAGATCTCTTTCCTTTCTCTTGAGTTGTCACTAAGTTTGGGTTGTTGTTTTTTTCATTCCATGAAATAAGTTGGTGTCATAGAATAGAATTATCTCCTTGCTATTGAACAAGTTGGCTCAAAGAATAAAGTTCCAAGCTTGGTATCAAGATAGTTATCAAACTGTAAACTTTTTTCTTCAGATTCAGTTATTACAAAAGTATAGAGCTCCCCCTTTCATATTTCTTTGTTTTTTGTATCAGAGTATAAAGTTTTCCCCTCCATATTCATTTAGTTGGTGTTAGCAGGCTCTTCCCTTTATATTGAGTTAGTTCTATCAAAGCAAAAAGTTCTTTCCTTCAGGTTGAGTTCGCTGGTACACGTGTAAAAGGTTATTTTCTTAATATGGGTTGGTGTCAAAAAAAGTAAAATTGTTCCTTGGAATGAGTTGGTTGATATCGAAGTTATTTCCTTTATTCTAGTTGTTATTAGGTAGTTGTTATTGAGCCAGGTGTTATTAGGTATAAAATTCTTCCCTTCATATTGAGTTGTTGCCAACCTAGTTACCTTCACATTGATTGCGATGCTTGGAACAACAGTTGCATGAGAGAACAACACTAAAGGGAAAGAGGGGTTTGACTTACTGGCTAGCGGAAAATACTTCATTCTTCAGAAAACGGTATAAGCGCTATATAAATCCCATATATCATCATCATTATTAGTGTTTCTATTTGTGCAAGAGAAAAGACATGCAGACGATTGTTTTTTGTTGTTGTTTTTTAATATTGTTATTTTTGTTATTATTTTTTTAGACGAATGTTAGTTTAAAGCTAAAGCTAACTCTTGACAGTTGTAGTACCCGGGTACTGCCTGCTTTAGTGTATGGAGTCCATGCCCTGTTTCATCTGTGTCACTTTCCACGTGTAGATTTTGATTCAGATTTATCTAGTTCGTTTCAAGGTTTACAGTTCTTCTCTGTGTAGTAAGTTGGTGTTGTATGAAGCTTTTCCCTTCCTATTGAACTAGTTGGTATGAAGTATTAACTTTCATTCCAATTGAGTTGGTGTCATGAAATAAGGTTCCTCCCTTTATACTGAAGAGTTGGTCACCATGTAATGTTCCAAAATTTTCTATTGACTTTGTTTATACATAGGTTTCTTTCAAGATTTTTTTCTTATGAAGGTGTTGAAAAAATATTAAAGATACTCTTATAATAATTATTGATATAAACAGATTTCTTATTTCAATTCCAAAAGTTTTCATAATCCTATAAATGATCATTGCTAACAAAAAAATAATAAAAATAAAAAAGTTTTCCTTTTTTCTATTTCATCAATCAGCCGCTGCTATAGTCTAGTGGTTAGGGCGTTGGACTCGTAATCTAAAGGTTGCGGGTTCGATCCCAGCTTTCGACTATGGCGTTGTGCCCTTGGAAAAGGCACTTTACGGCTATTTTCTCACCCCACCCAGGTGTAAAAGGGGTACCAACCTTGTGTTGGGGGTTAACCCTGCGATAGACTGGCGTCCTGTCCAGGGGGGAGTCTATGACTCTCAGTCGCTTAACGCCACAGAAACCGGGATAAGCACCGGCCTTATGAGCCTTAGGCTCGGGACAGACTTTAACTTTTTATTTCATCAATCGGTTGAAAAGTGCTTGGGTGCCCTGATAGTTTTGTTAGGTTTATTAGTTATAAATTACGAGTTTCCTCTCGTTTTATTCTGGTGGTATGATTATAAAGCTGTATATTTTTTTTAATCCTTTGATGGTTTAATATAAGCTGGGCTAGAGATTATTTGAGGGCTTGTTTCCCCAATTTTCTGATTGGATAATGGCTTTGAAATGATTTTTTTTATAGTGTTTGCAAAACTCCAGAGGGTTTTTTGGCGCTGTTTTTGTGAATTCAAACGAAGTATTTGTCCATATGCATTTAATTCATAGTCCCATTGTGAACCTTGTTATATACAGTCCCTGATATCAGGTCATCTCTAGCTCTATTTTCCCTGAATGCATTCAGATGATCTGTTTAAAAATGAAGTCTGGTATAGTCCTGTCACAACTGATGTTAGGTCAGGAAATAGTTATCTTTATTTGTAGTGACCACGCTGCAATACCGGCTGAATGAATTTCGAGAGCAGAAGGTTGTGAAATGAATACAAGTGTGATTGCCCCCCCCCCCCCCCCCCCCCCCCCCCCCAGGAAAAACAAAGGCACAAAATTGTCAGGAAAGTATGCAGCAAAAGCCAGAAAAAAAGAATTAAAGGATAAAAACTTAACACTACCACAAACACACTAGAGCAAACATAAACCCAGACAAATGTATATCACTCGTTTACACATGTAGAAACGCATGCAGCAGGAGCACACACTAGAGCAACAATAAACCCATCCGACTGTTCACTGCCGCTGAACATGAATAGACACAGGCAGCAATTCACACTGGGCAGTTAGTGCTCTGGACGTAGGTAGGTAAGAGAAGGGCTGACTTGGGTTCATGGATGATAGGGAAAAGAAGGGAAGGGAAAGGGGCACATTTTTCCTTTTTTGTTGTTGCTTTTTGAGTGTTTTTTTTTTGCCAATGAAGAGAGACGTGTGAAGCGCCCACCAAAAAGATATGAAAAAGATGGTGCTCCATGATCTGCGTGCAACTGAGGCCTTAAAAAAAAAAAAAAATATATATATATATATATATATATATATATATATATATATATATATATATATATGTGTGTGTGTGTGTGTGTGTGTGTGTGTGTGTGTGTGTGTGTGTGTGTGTGTGTGGTTTTATTTCGAAGATAATGAAATAAGCACTCATGTGCTTTTTTGCATCCAGCCCCCGTGTTTATACAGTTTCGAAAATTTTTGTCATCTGCTCCCACTGACACACAATGGACTATTCTTCCGAAAAGCAGAACGGGTTTAAATGTGTGCGGAAGATGTTCTGCGTGCGTTCACACACGTGACCTCGGGTTATAGTCTCATCCGAAGGACTGTGTGTGTGTGTGTGTGTGTGTGTGTGTGTGTGTGTGTGTGTGTGTGTGTGTGTGCTATCTTCTTAAAGGTGGATTCATTGATTTGATAAATAAATTTTGGTCTTGCTGTGATGGCCAGTAATGTTAAAACTAAAATATGTTATTTTGCGATTTATTTGTTGGGGTTTCATATGTAATATTTGTGTGTACTTTGTAATATTTTTGTGTGTAAAGCTGGATTGACTGATGTGCTCAAGACACAATTTTGTCTTGCTATGACATTGTGTAATGTTACAAAGATTGAAAATTATTTAGGTTTTTGTTTTGTTTGTTTTGTTTTTTGCCAATGAAGAAAGACGTGTAGAGCACCCACATACAAGAGAACAAAGAAATAAAAAAAAGAAAAGAAAAGATGGTGCTTCACGATCTGCATGCAACTGAGGCCTTTAAAAAATATATATATATAATTAAAGTCTGTCCCGAGCCTAAGCTAGTGTTTATAAAAAAAAAAGTAATAGAAAAAAACCAACAGTTTTGGCTGTGTACTTTGCCTATAAGGCCGCGTTTATAGACAAAGCGGGTAGGCGGGTTGCTGCGAGATGATCACTCGCGCCGGAAATTTCGCGCCTAATCACTCGCGCGGTTGGTGTCCATGGCAAGGCGGGAAAAGGACAGAAAAGCCAAGAAAAGGACACAGCCAACACAAGTCCGGCGCGGCACACGCGGAACAAGAACTAAAAGTTGATTCGGTGAGCGACGCTCGAGCTGTGCGGTCACAGTTTTTTGGCTCTCGTCATTTACGCCGTTTTTCGAACTAAGCTCCTCTATTTTTTGGACTTAGTTTTTTTTCAGCTACGATCGAAGCGAATTTCAACTGCAATCAAAGCAGTGTTTTCTTTTGTAGTGTCGTTGTAGTATAGGCCACTGTTTTCGCGGTTTAGCCAGCAAGATCATGGCTAGTTTCGCTACCGTGAAACCGGTCTTCCTGAAACAGAAGTCCATCCCTGACTCGGACAGTCAGCGCCCATCCGTTCTCGAGATCTGCATTGCTGCAGAGCGTACGTCGGGTCAGGGTTCCATCATCGGGGCGCAGGACATAAGGGGACTATGGAGGATTTACCCAGCTTCGAAAGAAGCACGTACAGAAATCCTTTTGAGGGGAATACCACTGAGAAATACTGTTATACAGGTATCGGAAACGAACCCTTTTATTCTGCGAGATGGTACGGGAGAAGAAAAGCCCTCCACAAAAGTGTTCATCGACAATCTTCCTCTCTCGGTTGCGGACACAGAAATTGAGCACTCTCTGACCAAGATCGGGTGCGAACTCCGATCTGCGGTGAAACAGGAAAGAGCGAGAGACAACGATCACAAGCTTACCAGATTCCTGACAGGTAGGAGATTTGTATTCATCACCGTCCCCCCAACTCCTCTAGACAAAATCCTGAAAGTAAGTGCACTGACAGCTAGTGTGTACCACAAAGAGCAGAAGCTGATGAAGAAAACAGTTATATGTTCACGCTGCTTAGAATCTGGTCACCACATTTCCCAATGCACCAGCGAAGTAGTGTGCAGAGAATGCAGACAGGCAGGACACAAGCGTGGAGATGCGGTGTGCCAGTGCACAGAGTGCCCAAAAGACAGACAGCAACAGGAGACGAAAGACGGCGGCGGAAGCGAGCACACGGACATCCAGGTAGCAGAGCCCACAGCAAGTCCGAAGCAAGCAGCTGGTAGAGGCGGCACCGGCAAGAGAGGGGCGCAGGGGGACAGAAGTCGTCCATTCACCCGCCAGCCCACTCTCCTGTCCTCCTTTGACTCGCAAACCCGCAGCAGATCAGCAACCCCAACAAACGGCAACGCTCTACGGACCGGATCAGCCCAGGAGCACGAACAGGAAAGCTACGGAGGCAAAGCAAGCAGCGCTCCAGAAGCCCTACAGCTGACGACGCCATGAAGATGCCAGACCGCATGACAGCGGAGGACTGGCGTTGACGGACAAACCATGACGACGCCTGACTTACGGTAACGACTGCTAATGATTTACGGATTATGAGACAGGACTGTGGACGAATGGATCATGGTGCGTACGACTATAAATATTATAATTCTTTTTCACCATGAATAAGTTACGCATTTCGTCGTTAAATGTCAGAGGTCTAAAAAATAAGTTTAAACGATTGGCAATATTTAGTTATTTAAAGAAACAAAAGTTTGACATAATATGTTTACAAGAAGCGCACATCACAACTGCAGATCTTCCACTGTGGGAAAAACAATGGGGAGGGAAAATTTTTCATATAGAAGGTACAAATCGTAGTGGAGGAGAAGTAATATTAATAGCTAAACATTACACTGGGGAGATTAATCTAGAAACTGCAGAAAACAGAATATTGATGATTTCCATACGTCAAGATAATATGACGTTGACTCTAGCAAATGTCTATGCTCCTAATGATACATCACAAAAAAATAGCATTCTTTAAAAAAATACAAGACAGGTTTGCTCATCTTAGTGAGGAACATCTAGTTATCTTAGGTGATTTCAATTGTGTACTTAATAATGAAAGTGACATTATATCTGGTCAACATCATCGTAATACTGAGGTAACAGAATTTAACAACATGATTAAGACACTACAGTTAACTGACATATGGAGATCCTTTCATAAAGAAGAAAAACAATTCACCTGGAGTAGATCTAACCCATTTATTGCCCGACGATTAGACTATTGTTTAGTTTCGGAATCTGTACTTAACTATTGCACTGCTTGCGACCATCTCACGGTTCCGAATTCCGATCATAAGGCAGTAATAGTGGACATCTGTAACAGCCAGTTCTCCCATGGACCAGGGTACTGGAAGTTCAACAACAGCCTCTTGAAAGATGTCGAGTTTGTTGATAAAATGAATAATCTGTTAGATAAATTACTTGATAATGACAATACTGAGAATCATACTAATGTATATCGATGGGAGTTGTGTAAAATAGAAATTAGGCATTTATGCAGTGAGTACGGAAAAATGATAAAACAGAGGAAGAGAAACAATGAACTAAAACTTAATTTGCAAATTTCGGAAATAGAAAAGCAATTGGTAAGTAGGCCTGATGACAAAGATCTGCAAGTTAAGCTCGCCAACATAAAACACAACCTAGATATTAATCAAATACATAAAGCGAAGGGTGCACAAATTAGATCAAGGCTTAAATGGATAGAAGAGGGTGAGCGTAACACTAAGTACTTCTTTAACTTAGAAAAGGCTAGAAGCAAGAAAAAAATTATCACTATGTCATGTAACGAATCAGGGGAATACATAACAGATCACAGAAAAATACTTCAAGAACAAGTATCATACTTTAGAACACTGTATAGTCAGTCCACTGAAGTAGATGACGTAGAAGGAGCAACTGACAGTTTCATTCAAAATGAAAATTTTCCACGTTTAGAAGATACAGAAGCAGCTTTATGCGAGAGCATCATTACATTGGAAGAAACAACAGCAGCCTTAAAAAAGATGAAAAATGGTTCAGCTCCCGGCTCAGATGGAATTACCACCGAATTTTTGAAGTTCTTCTGGAATAAAATAGGTAAAACTTTAACGAAGGCCTTCATGGAGTCCTTTGATGTAGGTGAGCTATCACACACCCAGAAACAAGGTATAATAACTTTAATTCACAAGGGAAAGGAACTGAGCACATACAAGTTAAATAACTGGAGACCAATAACCTTAACAAATACAGACTACAAGATACTAGCAAAAACTCTAGCAGAGAGGCTTGGCAGAGTCATAAATAATTTAGTAAGCAACGACCAAGTAGGCTATATTAAGGGACGAAATATTTCTACAATTATTAGATCAATAGATGACGTAATAAATTACTTAAATAAGACTAATAAAGCTGGATATTTACTGGCTGTGGACTACTCTAAAGCCTTCGATTCCATATCAAAGACATTTTTGTCACATGCTTTCTCCATATTTGGATTTGGACCTAATTTCCGGAGGTGGGTCTCAGTATTGAATAAAGGTAGTCTTAGCTCAATTAACCATGGTGGTTGGATTTCCGAACCATTCAAAGTATCATGTGGAATTAGACAAGGATGCCCCTTTTCCCCTTTAGCATTCGTTTTAGCAGCTGAAATCTTGGCGATTAAAATTAGGAACAGTCCAATAGTAGGGATTAAAGCTCCATATGGTGACCAAAGACAAAGTATTTATATAAAAATTAAACAGTTTGCAGACGACACAACCCTATTTCTTAAAGATACGAATGACATTAAAATAACATTAGAAATCTTATCAGCATTTCAAAGATTCTCAGGTCTGAGACTGAATGCACAAAAAACCAAAGCATTAAGGCTGGGAACACAGCAAAATGAAGACAATCTGCCGTTTGCGCTGGTGGAAAAAATACAAATTCTGGGTATTTTCTTTGAAAATAGCAAAATGGCAAAGCATATTGAAGAAAACTGGTGTAACAGGATTGAAAAACTAAAAACAATAATAAAAGAATGGAGCAAGCGTGATCTCAGTATCCAGGGTAAAATACTAATAATTAAAACATTTTTGATAAGCCAGTTTGTTTACGTCATGCAATCTGTTGGCCTTCCACAAATAGTTCTAAATAAAATCAATACTATATTATATAAGTTTGTCTGGCAAAAGAGGCAGAGTAACAGAAAGGCTTTTGAAAAGGTAAAAAGAAAAGTAATGGAATCTGAGCGAGAGAATGGTGGTCTCAGTATGATCAATATAGTCGAATTCCAAAAATTGTTTTACCTGCAGTGGATAGGCAAACTAAGCAACCCAAGGCAACAAGAAAACTGGTGGACCATACCTAAGTGGCACATGCAAAAGATAGCCAACGAAGATAAAATATTTTATATTAATTGTAGATCAAAAGAGGTAAAGCATCTTGAAGAAATAAAAAATGATTTTTGGAAAGAAGCTTTTATTACCTACCTAGACAGCAAAGTAATATGTCAGTCTGTTGATGTTAACCACACCAACT
>CM060341.1:790396-792896 GCA_030674155.1 Stramonita haemastoma
CATAGTCTTCCGAGACTGATGAGTGCCTACAATACAATAATAATGGATAATGCCTTTTCCTCTCCTCTCGTGTTTCGCCTGGTATAGGGCCCAGTGATCTTAAAGTGAAAGACGGGACAGCCTAGAGGTCAGAACATTGCGCTCGCAATTTGACGACCCGGGTTCAAATCCCGATCGAGGGGAATTTTCTCCTGGAATTAATATCAGTGCTGACTCCACTCTCCCCAAAGTCCTTCGGATGAGACTATAAACCGAGGCCCCGTGTGCGAACGCACGTAGAACATCTTGCGCACACGTTAAAACTTGTTCCGCTTTTCGTAAGAGTAGGCCATTGTGTGCCGGTGGGAACAGATGACAAGATTTACAAAACTGCAAACACTCGGGGTCTGGATGTAAAAAAAAAGCACATGATTGCTTATTCCATTATCCTCGATATTAAATGATAAATAAAGAAATGAATGAATAAATAAATAAATAAATAAAACACACACGCGCGCGTGCGCGCGCGCGTGCGCGCGCGCGTGCGCTTGCACACTGCCTGTATATTAACAACAAAATCAAGAACTACTCAATACAAAATACTAGCCAAAACGGTTGATCTAGAATAGTCAGAAACTGCGAAAAAAAAAAAAAAAGAGTGTGAAATGCAAACAATCAAACGAACACAATAACACAAAAAGTTGGTGGGTTTTGTGTTTATTTTCCAGAAGTCACACACAAACCAAATCAACTAGAATAAACCAATGAGCAAATGCCCCTAAATAAGTCACATACGTATACTCACTTTGTGGGGTTTTTTGACACTATATGATTTTTAAAAGACTCTAAATGTGTGCATGTACGTACGAGTATACGAGCTGAGTGGATGAGCGCAAACCGTGTGTGTGTGTGTGTGTGTGTGTGTGTGTGTGTGTGTGTGTGTGTGTGTGTGTGTGTGTGTGTGTGTGTGTGTGTGTGTGTGTGTGTGTGAGTAGGTGTAGGTGTATGTGTGTGTAGGTGTGTGTGTGTATGTGTGTGTGTGTGTATGTGTGTGTGTATGTGCATATGTGTGTATGGCTTTTGAGTGTTTTTTTTTTTCTCTTTTGGTTGTTTTTGTTGTTATTGTAGTTGTTTGTATTATTTAAAGGCATATTTTATTTTAAAGTTGTTGAAATTATGTTAGCTAATTAATGTTAGTGAAATGTTTGTTGCTGTTTTATTTGTTTGTTTGCTTTTTCCCCTTTTCTTTCTTTTGTTGACTTTATCGTTTGCTAGGGATTTTCTGCTTTGTTTTTTGTTGGTGTTTTGTTTTGTTTTGTTTTTTATTTGATTTTTGTTGTTGTTTTGATTTTTTTCTTTTCTTTAGATAGATGGCTTGATGGAAAAAAGCAAATCGATGCTTACTCAATGTACCATCTGGAAATAAAAATTTGCTTGATTGATCACTGACAGAGTAGCTTATCAATTTAACTGATTTTTCATAAAGTCCTAATACATTTCTTTTAATCCCCCTAACAGGCACTAACTTATCTTTCTGTTGATGGTAAATATTTGATGAATAAAATTGATTAGTTCATTCATTCATTCATTCATTCATTCATTTTCTCTCTCTCTCAGGTCGGGGACTGGATGTAAAAAAAAGCACATGGGTGCGTATTCATTGTCCTTGAAGAAAAACTGACTTGGCTTGATTCCATTTGATTTAAATTTGATCTCTCTTTCTCTCTCTTTCTCACTCTGACTGTTTCTGTCTGTCTGTGTGTATGTCTGTCTGTCTGTCTCTGTCTCTGTCTCTCTCTCTCTTTTCCCACCCCCCTCTCTCTCTCTCTCTCTCTCTCTCTCTCTCTCTCTCCTCTCTCTCTCTCTCTCTCTCTCTCTCTCTCTCTCTCTCTCTCTCTCTTCTCTCTCTCTCTCTCATCTTGTAGGAAGGGTAAAAAAGGTGCTATAGAAATCCTAAAAAACATTACGGAAGCTGAATTCGATAGACTGTTCCCTATTTTGGAAATTATTTGACACACAGATAGAACCGTTGATAACATACGCCTCAGAAATATGGGGACTATGTGTAAATACCCAAATGGAAAAAGTCCACACATTTGCCATGAGACGTTTTTTAAACGTGCCAATACATGCATCTAACACTGTACTTTATGGAGAGACAGGAAGATATCCTTTGTATATAAGAACTTTTGTGAAATGCATTAGATATTGGTTAAAACTGGTGCAACTTCCACAAACACGTTTATGCAGACAGTCATATGAAATGTTGATTATTCAGATGGAACTGGGCAAAGAGAACTGGGCTTATCAAGTTAAAAGAGTTTTGTCGGAACATGGCTTTGGGATTGTGTGGATGTCTCAGGAAGTAGGAAATGAGTGTCAGTTTCTTTCAGAATTTAAAGATAGGCTTATTTGCTCTTTTAAACAAAACTGGCACTCAGACATGGAAAGTAAAAGTAAATACAGCTGGTTCTTTTCCTTTAAATCTGTGTTTCAGACAGAAAAATATATAAAAGTAATA
>CM060341.1:797896-807896 GCA_030674155.1 Stramonita haemastoma
ATGTAAAAGATCAAGTAGGCACGTTAAAGATCCCGTAACTCAGGTCAGTGTTGGATGAGTTACAGAAACACGGAACATAGCCAGCATACTTCTCCGAAGACGGAATGTATCTACCTTCATGGTGGCCACAAACGATCGCATACACACAATCTCCCATTTGATGAACCTCAGAGCTCCAGCCGAGGAGCAAAGAAGAAAACAACAGCAGCAACAAAAACTCCCACAGCACACAAATCCAGCAGAACTCAGTCAAGGGTCCATGCATGCCCAGTGCTCAAATTAGCGCGCCCGGCCCGTGTTTGTACCAAGTCCAAGTGTCATCAGTTCCTGCTGCTATGATTAGCACCAGCTGGGCTGGCCTGGGATGGAATGGATAGGCATCTGAGAGGAGCTGAAAGTGAGGGACACTGACAGCTGTGCCAGCTCCAACCGAAAACAACAAACAACTAAAAACCAAAAAACAAAATAAACAACCAAATCTTTTTTCCATAACACCAACCTCACAACCCCTTCTGCTGGATAGCCGTCTCATAGCCCGAATTGCCATAGTTGTTATCATTGTCCGAATAGCCACAGCCGTCATCCTGTCCCGAACTGCCGTAGCTGTCTCCATAGCCTGAATCGCTGTAGCTGTCAACCCCAGCTGAGGCCTCCCCCTCGTACTGGCTGTAATCCTCGCCATACACCACGGCGTAGGCCTCTGACATAATCCTGTGAACAGAATAATTGTGGTGTTATCAGTTATTGACACTCTGGCTCCAAAGCCATAATTCTGTTAACAGACCAATTGAGGTGTTACCAACTGACCCTATGTCTCCATCGCCATAATCCTGTTAACAGATAAAATAATTGTGGTGTTATCAATTGACACTACTGGCCCAAAGCCATATCCTGTTAACAGACCAATTGAGGTGTTACCAACTGACCCTATGTCTCCATCGCCATAATCCTGTTAATCAGATAAGATTGTGATCAATTTGTACCAACTGACCTGTCTCCATGCCACTAATCCTGTTAACGATAAAATAATTGTAGGTTACCAATTGACACTATGGCTCCAAAGCCATAGCCTGTTAACAACCAAATTGTGGTGTTACCAATTGACCCTATGTCTTCCATTGTCATAATCCTGTGTAACAGAAAATAACTGTGGTGTTATCAATTGACACTATGGCTCCACTCGCCAAATAATCCATGTAGGATACAAAATAATTGTGGTGTTATCAATTGACACTATGGCTCCAAAGCCATAATCCTGTTAACAGACAATTGGTGTATCATGACACTATGGCTCCATTGCCATAATCCTGTTAACAGAAGATATTGTGGTGTTACCAATTGATACTATGGCTCCATCGCCATAACCTGTTAGCCTAACAGACAAAATTGTTCTATTTGTGAGACAATAAATCTTTGAATTATGAATTGAATTGTGAATTGTGGTTACCATTGCCCTATGTCTCCAAAGCCATTGTCCTGTTAACAGATAAAACAATGTGTGTGTGTGTGTGTGTGTGTGTGTGTGTGTGTGTGTGTGTGTGTGTGTGTGTGTGTGTGTGTGTGTGTGAGTGAGAGAAGACAGAAACAGCAGACAGAAACAGACAGACAGAAAAAGACAAAAGAACAGACAATAACAGACAGACAGACACGAAAAGACAGAGACAGAGACAGACAGAAAGAAAGACAGAAGACAGATAGAAAACAGACAGAAAGACAGAAAAAACAGACAGAAAAACAGACAGAAAACAAGACAGAAAAAACAAACAGAAACAATCAGACAAGACAGAGAAACAGACAGCAGACACTCAACTCTATGTCGCTCCTTTGGCAGTCACTGCACATGCAGCTTTCCACTGCATGCTGCTGCCGCTCCAACTGCTGTCTGTTGGGGTCTGTGTAGTCCGCGCCCTCATCTGCTTTGTTCACAGTCCTCATCTGAAACCACCCACATACAATACAAAGGAGTTCAAGGGAACATATGTGACGCTCACCACGAAACGAGTCGCGCGCTTAGCACATTGCCCTATTTTAGCGCTAGGAGCCATTAAAGGCAGATGGTGGGTCAAGATTTTGAGATTTGGATTGATTATTAAACTATATCCTTTTTTCTACCTGGTAATGAAATATCAAGGCATAAGTTTGATTCCTTTTGCTTTTAAATGTGTTTTGAAAATACCCAAGCCATTATTATGACAACCTGTTACAAAAAAAAACTTGCCCGTTTCTCATTTTGTCACATCCTGCAGTCTATCATTTCAATTTGTAATAACTTTATACAGAATTGTCCGACTTTCAATCTGTTTTTTGTATTGGATAGCCCTTTTAGTGCAGATTGATAACTTGTCAATAACTCAAATTTGACCTCTGGTGCAATGCGACTCCTTATGTGGTGAAGCGTCACATATACCTCATAAGGGTAGGTGACGGGACATAGCCTTGTAGTGGTCACAACACTGCGCTGGCAATTTTAACCACCCGGTTCGATTCCCACGGTGGAGGGATTTTTTTTCATCTGTGCTGACTCCATCCACTTCCTCTCAAAAGATTTTTTCAGATGAGACTATAAGCTGAGGCCCCGTGTGCGAATGCGCGAACGCACGCAGAACATCTTGCGCACACGTTAAATCCTGTTGCAGTTTTTCGTAAGAGTAGGCCATCGTGTGCCTGGTGGGAACAGATGACATTTAGAAAACTGCGTAGGCCTACACACGAGGACTGGATGTAAAACAAGCATATGAATGCTTATTCCATGATCCTCGATATAAAAGAATGATAAATAAATAAATAAATAAATAAATAAATGAAATGAATAAATAAATAAATAAATAAATACGGGACGGGACGGGACGGGATAGCTCAGCGGTCAGAGCGCTCGCTTTCCCCCAGCCAAGTTAAGCAGTGTCGAGAGTGGTTGCCAATTGGTTGGGAGACCGTTTGCGCGTCTTGGCTTCAGTACAGGTCCCCCAGTTCACCCAGCTGTAAATGGCTACCAGCCTGTTTCGATCGTTTTGCCAGATTCTTTTTCGCATGGGGTTATAGTAAGAATGAAACAAAATGGAGGTCTTGTGTTGACATATTTCTAGTGCCTCTTGTTAGAGCTCTTTTTGTATATATCTACTTAGTCATCGTAAAAGAAAACTGTCAGAAACTGGTAACAGGAAAAAAACTCCAGATATAATGTAATATAAGAGAGATAATCTGAATGTAGGGTAGTTTAGGTTTTACTACACACATTCACAACAGTTTTGATAGGCTATTTTAAATAAAATTGTTTTCACAGATGTAGACATTTTGAATTTTATGTACCAAACACAAATGCATTTAAAAGAAACATGTCAGTAAGTGTACAAGATGGGGAAAAAATATTCCACAAGGAACTGGCTCAGTTCTTTACCGTTACCTAAAATTTTGAAAATGAACGGAAAAACTATCAGTTTATACATCAAATCTCATTCTTACCTTTTATTAATGCCTTCTCTCCTTTCTATCCCGCTGTATGAGTATTGAAAATAACATTTCATCCAACTTGGTTAATCGTCTAAAATCATATGACGGTACTATCAAGCTCAACGAATACACCCAAAATAGTATAATTTAAGTAAGTGAACGAATATAAGTCTAGTTTGCAAAACATTCTTATTTCAGCTGCTGTAATTTTCGACTGATCTCTTTCATTAACATTCCCAGCTCAACTTTATTTATTTATTATTTTATTCATTTATTGATTGATTGATTGATTAATTTATTGATTTATTCTTTTATATCAAGGATAATGGAATAAGCACTCATGTGCTTTTTTACATCTGGTCCACGTTTGTATGCAGTTTTGTAAATGCTATTTGTTACCACCGGCACACAATAGCCTACTCATACGAAACGCGGAACAGGATTTAACGTGTGCGCAAGATGTTCTGCGTGTGTTCGCACACGACCTCGGTTTACAGTCTCATCCGAAGGACTTTGGGGAGAGTGGAGTCGGCACTGATGTTAACCCCAGAAGAAAAATCTCCTCGAACGGGAATCGAGCCCCCGGTTGTCAAATTGCGAGCACAATGTTCTGAACACTAGGCCATCCGGTCCCCCCCTTTAGAAAACTGATGGCAAAGCTATCAACTCTCAATGACATATCCAGAAAACTGATGGCAGAACTATAAACTCTCTAGACATACAATTTATACTCAGAAAACTGACGGCAGAATTATACACTCTCTAGACATATAATTAATACTCTGAAAACTGATGGCAGAATTATAAACTCTCTAGACATATAATTTTATACTCAGAAAACTGATGGCAGAATTATAAACTCTCTAGACATACAATTTATATTCAGAAAACTGATGGCAGAATTATAAACTCTCTAGACATATAATTTAGATTTTAAAAAAACTGACGGCAGAATTATACACTCTCTAGACATATAATTTAGATACAGAAAAATGATGGCAGAGTTATACAATCTTTTTACATACAACTTATATCCAGAAAACTGGTGGAAGAATTATACACTCTCCAGACATACAATATATACTCAGAAGAGGGATGGCAGAATTATAAACTCTCAAGACATACAATTTATACTCAGAAAACCAGTGGCAGAATGATCAAGTCCCTCCCTTAAGACATACCTTGACAAGAAATGTTTTCCCGCGACGACTCCAACGAAGGATCTGGCTGTACCTGAAACAAAACTTAATCTTAAAAATCCACTATCTAACCCTCTTTATATACTTTTCAAATACTAACCCATTACAACAAACATGACGTCACCAAAATCCACGTCAGCGGAAAGCAATCCAATCAGAGTGACGGACCTTCAATCACATGATTTTTCACGTCATTTTCTGTAAGTAAAACCAGCCAATCAGAATGATAGATCCTCAATGACGTCGTTCATCTCTGCTTCTCACAGGAGAGCAGAACCAGGAAAGTTCTCAGGCAAAATGGAAAGGTACGGCACACATCTGGCACTCATTTACTAGGGCTGGTTTGAAAGGAACAGTCTTACACGCGACAAATCACTTGAACTGTCTCACACACCAGTGAGGCCTCTTAAGTCCAGTCTCCTTGCTGGATCTCTATTGTGCTCACCTGTTTTAGCACCTGGGTGTTACCCCTCAGCTGCTAGGAGTATTCTCCCTCTGTACCAGTTCTCCATCCACAGGTTCCTACCTAGCACCTCTCTGTGCTATGTCACACCTGTGCTGCTTAGTAACTTACTGCCTAAACGTCTACCTCTGCTGTAGTGTTGATTTCTTCCTGAGTGCTTGAATTGCTTTTAGTGTGCTTGGCACCGTCATGGCGCAGTGATTAGTGCCTTGGATTTCGGACTGGAAACGTGCGGGTTCGAATCCCATAAGAATTATAGGAATTGTACGGGAGATTGGAATGAGCGGCGTGGGAACAGCGGGACAGGGATGTTGCAGAAGATGAGGCAGCAAAAAAGTACGGTGTGCTTGGCACATGCTGGAAGGGCGGTAGGACTAGAGACTATTCAGGTCGCAGTCCTTGCTAAACGATTGTCTTTTGGGTGTCGCAGGAACATACTTAATGGTCCCATGAATGAGAATTCCAATCAGTCAGCTTCTCTGTTTGTTCCTTGTTGTTTTTCTTCTAGGAAAGCCTTGCCAGGTTTCTGTCCCCTTCATTGATCATCAAGCAGCCCAAAGCTAGAAGTAAGCTGGAAGCTGACCTTTGCTTATTTACACATCATTTTGTTTTATACGTGTATCAAACCATCTTTCTGTGTCTGTGTCAGTGTCTGTGTCTGTCTATCTGTCTGTCTGTCTGTCTGTCTGTCTGCTGTGTGTTCTTTTACGTACACTGATTGCATGCTACACAACAAAACACACACACACACACACCACACACACACACACACACATACACACACACAACACACACAGAAGAGAGAGAGAGAGAGAGAAGAGAGAGAGAGAAGAGAGAGAGAGAGAGAGAGAGAGAGAGAGAGAGAGAGAGAGAGAGAGAGAGAGAGAGAGAGAGAGAGAGTATGTGTGTGTTTGTGTGTGTGTATGTGTGTGTAAGTTTGTCCATCTGTCTGTTTGTCTGTCTGTCTGTCTGTGTCTATGTGTGTGTGTGTCTGCCTGTCCGTCCGTCTGTCTGTCTGTCTGTCTGTGTCTATGTGTGTGTGTCTGCCTGTCCGTCCGTCTGTCTGTCTGTCTGTCTGTGTCTGTCTGTCTGTGTCTATGTGTGTGTACAACTTGATCACGGAGCACTCACTCTGTTGTCATGGCAGACAAAGTCATTTGACAATGTGTTGGACGTTTTATTGTCTACACACATAGGAAGAAAATCCATTAGAAAAGTCATTATACAATATCCATCAAACAAGCATAACAAAGAATGTTTTTTTAAACATACACAAACATATGTCTGCCCCAAATGCCCACTCACTGCGAATGCACGCACGCACGCACGCACGCACGCACACACACACACACACACACACACACACACACACACACCACACTACCTTGCGCACATCTTGCGCTCACGATAAATCCTGTTTCGCTTTTCATAAGAGTAGGCCATCGTGTGCCGGTGGGAACAGATGACAATATTTACAAAACTGCATACACACGGAGACTAGATGTAAAAAAAAGCATATGAGTGCTTATCCCATTATCCTCGATATAAAAGAATAAAGTTATAAAAAAAATTTTAAACATACACACATGGACACACGCACACATACACCACACACACACACACACACACACACACACACACACACACACACACACACACACACAACACACACACACACACACACACACACACACACAACACACACAAACACACACACACACACACAAACACCACACACACACACACAGCACACACACACACACACACACACATCTTGCACACATCTTGTGCATACATTAAATACTGTTCCGCTTTTTGTAAGAGTAGGCCATCGTGTGCCGGTGGGAACAGATGACAAGATTTACAAAACGCATACACACGGGGACTGGATGTAAAAAAAGCATATGAGTGCTTATTCCATTATCCTCGATATAAAAGAATAAATAAATAGATAAATAAATATATATTTTTTAATGAATTAAATAAAAACACACACAGCATACACAAGCGTGCACGCGTGCTCGGACATGCACATGCATATGCACGTACACACAGTGCATGTAACTATTGTAACAGTGCCCCGCAGACTCGTAAACATGCAAGCATTTACAGATCTAGTGGTAGGCACCCATCAGTCTCGGAAGCCTATGAAGTTGCGCTCTAGTCTTTAGAGCGCAAAGCCTGGGTAAGTAAGTAAGTAAAGGAGGCAAACTGTTACCCATGCAGCAGACCCCCTCCTCCCCCCTCTCCACGTCGCTGGAGTGATCCATTGGAAAGGCAGCCGCCGATACGAATGTGTCCAGTATCGTCGCAGGAGCCACCAGAACGTAACCATTTACAGCCCCGAGCCGCCCTGGGGGCTCCAACTCCCCGATTTTTCCTCAGGGATGGTGTCTAAACACAACACCTGTATGCATGCCGTTTTGTTTTTAAAAAAAATTTTGTCATCCGCTCCTACCGGCACACGATGGCCTGCTCTTCCGAAAGGCGGAACGGGGTTTTAACGTGTGCGCAAGATGTTCTGCGTGCGATTCGCTCATGGGTCTCGGCTTATAGTCTTATCCGAGAGACTTTGACATTCAGTTTGATTTTTTCGTCAAACTGGGAAGAATGTGCGAGGCTGGGTACGAACCCAGAATCTTACAGTTTACTTGCTGGCAGGCGAACGTCTTAACCATCCTGACACCTTCCTTCCTTGAGAGAGGAATACACAATGTCAGCCTCAATACCACTGATCTTATATAAGTTACAAATGGCCAAATTAGAGAGAGAGAGAGAAAGAGGAGAGAGAGAGAGAGAGAGAGAGAGAGAGAGAGAGAGAAGAGAGAGAGAGAGAGAGAGAGAGTGTGTGTGTGTGTGTGTGTGGTTGTGTGTGTGTGTGGTGTGTGTGTGTGTGTGTGTGTGTGTGTGTGCGCGTGCGTGTAAGTTGTGTGTGTGTGTGCGTGTGTGAGTGAGTGTGTGTGTGTGAGTGCGCGCGCGCGCGCATGCGCGCGTGTCTGTGTGTGTGTGTGCATCTAATAAGTATAATTATCTGTACAACATAATACTTTAAGTATATTTTCTTCTTTTTTTTTAAACTATCTTTAGATGATAGTTTTGACAGGACTCAAGAATATCATATATTCACGTAAATACAATCTACACATTAAAAAATTTTTTTTATCTGAAAGGTATCATCGAGGGCTTGAGAACATCGATTTTTCCAACATCTCTGACACATGTGGTCGATAGAACAGCCGGATACGATACCTAGATACTAGGTGTGGTAATCTAACACTGGTATTTCATTCTGATCACGCTGATATTCTGTACTGAACCTGAGTCTTCCACACTAAAAACCAGCACGATTTGTCTCCACGAAGGAACCACCCATCATCACATCTCATCATCATCAGCAGCAGCACACAGCACAGCAGCAGCAGCAGCAGCATCACAGCACAGCAGCACAGCAGCAGCACACACCACCACCACCACCACACCACCACCACCCACCACCACTATCATCCCGCCATCATCATCATCATCATCATCAATCATCATCATCATCATCACATCATCATCATCATCATCATCATCACATCACACCACCACCAACCACCACACTATCATCATCATCCTCACCACCCCTATCATCATCATCACATCATCATCATCATCATCTCATCATCATCATCATCATCACCATCATCATCACATCACATCACCATCATCATCACCATCTCATCACCATCATCAGTCACCATCATCATCACCATCATCATCACCATCATCATCATCATCATCATATCATCATCATCTCATCTCATCATCATCATCATCATCTCATCCACATCATCACATCATCATCATCATCATCACATCACATCATCAGTGCCAGACCCTCAGCCTTGAGGGCCAGGAAGTCTGCAGCTGTGAACTGAAGGCATGGCACAAGGGTCTATGTCTTGACTTGTGGAGCCGAGTCTTCTTGCTTGGGGGGGCAATATCTTGACTTTAGACCGAGTCTTCTGGCTTGGGGCCAATATCTTGGCTTGTAGAGCCGATATCTTGACCTGTAGAGCCGATATCTTGACCTGTAGAGCCAATATATTGACTTGTAGAGCCGATATCTTGACTTGTAGAGCCGATATCCTTGACTTGTAGAGCCGATATCTTGACTTGTAGAGCCGATATCTTGACTTTTAGAGCCGATATCTTGACTTGTAGAGCCGATATCTTGACTTGTAGAGCCGATATCTTGACTTGTAGAGCCGATATCTTGTAGAGCCGAATCTTGGCATGTAGAGAAGATGTTTTCTTGACTTGTGGAGCCACTGCTGTCCTCTTGCTCTTTGGCTTTGAAATGGTCCGTCCAGCTGACCCTGACCAGTGAATGGAGAGATTTCAAGTTCAAGATTCAAGATTTAAATCGTCTTTGACCCCTCTTGGGCATGGAGGATTTCAGAAAACAAAATCAGCTGTAACATACATAGTTTTGCATTAACGGAATTTCGTTCCTACACAATACTTTTTACAGAAATTAAAATAGAGTCAGCCTTTTCATTAATATTATGCAACTTTTACCTTTAACTATGAATTTTTTGAGTTTTAAGTACAGGGTGATAACTGAGAAACGGTAGAGAGAGAGAGAAGAGAGAGGAGAGAGGAGAGAGAGAGAGAGAGAGAGAGAGAGAGAGAGAGAGAGAGAAGAGAGAGAGAGAGAGAGAGAGAGAGAGAGAGAGAGACAGAAGACAGACAGACAGACAGACAGACAGACAGACAGACAGACAGACAGACAGACAGACAGACAGACAGACAGACAGACAGACAGAGACAGACAGACAGACAGACAGAGAGAGACAGACAGACAGACAGACAGACAGACAGACAGACACAGACAGACAGAGACAGA
>CM060341.1:812896-820396 GCA_030674155.1 Stramonita haemastoma
ACAAAAAAAAAAAAATCAGCGTGATCAAATGAAAAACCATTGTAGATACCACACCTAGTATCTGGGGTATCGTATGGGCGTTCTATCGAACAATGTGTCGAGATTTTTGGAAAAATCGATGTTCTCAGCCCTCGAGATCCCTTTCAGAAAAAAAAAAAATTTTTTTTAAGTGTAATTGTATTTACGTGATATATAATTTTCCCTTGAGCCTGTCAAAACTATCATCTAAAGATATTTTAAAAAAAAAGAAGAAAATACTAAGTATTATGTTTACAGATAATATACTTAAAGATGCACCCCACACACACAGACAACGCGCGCATCCCGCGCGCGCGCCTCACACACACAACCACTCACACACGCACAAAACACACACACACTACACGCACGCGCACAAACACACACACACCACAACCCCAAAAAACAAAACACACACAAAAACCACACACACCCACACACACACACACACACACTCCTCTCTTTCTTCTCTCTCTTCTCTCTCCCTCTCTTCCTCCTCTCTCTCTCTCTCTCTCTCTCTCTTTCCTCTCTCCCCTCAAATTGGCCATTTGTAACTATAAAAGGGATCAGTGGTATTGAGGCGACATTTTTTGTTTTCCCCTCTCTAAAGGAAGGAAGGTGTCAGGTTTGTTAAGACTTTTCGCCTGCCAGCAAGTAAAACTGTAAATTCTGGTTCGTACCCCTCGCAAAATTTTTCCCATTTTGACGAAAAAAACAAATTTGATGTCAAAGTCTCTCGATAAGACTATAAGCCGAGACCCCATGGGGCAAAATCGCACGCAGACAATCTTGGGGCACACTTTAAAAAAAACCCCGTTCCGCCTTTCGAAGAGCAGGCCATCGTGTGCAGGGTTTAGGAGCGGATGACAAAATTATTTTTTTAAAAACAAAACGGCATGCAACAGGGTTGTGTTTTAACACCATCCCTGAGGAAAAATCGGGAGTTTGGAGCCCCCAGGGCGGGCTGGGGGCTGTAAATGGTTACGTTCTGGTGGCCCTGCGACGATACTGGACACATTCTAATCGGCGGCTGCCTTTCAATGGATCACTCCAGCGACGTGGGAGAGGGGGAGGAGGGGGTCTGCTTGCATGGGTAACATTTGCCCTCCATACTTACTTACGTACCCGGGGCTTTGCGCTCTAAAGACTAGAGCGCAACTTCATAGGCTTCCGAGACGGATGGGTGCCTACCACTAGTCTGTAAATGCTTGCATGTTTACGAGTCTGCCGGGGCACTACAATAGTTACAGTGCACTGTGTGTACGGCATATGCATGTGCATGTCCGAGCACGCGTGCACGCTTGTGTATGCCCGTGTTGTGTTTTTATTTAATTCATAAAAAATATATATTTATTTATCTATTTATTTATTCTTTTATATCGAGGATAATGGAATAAGCACTCATATGCTTTTTTTACATCCAGTCCCCGTGTTGTAGCGTTTTGTAAATCTTGTCATCTGTTCCCACCGGGCACACCGATGGCCTACTCTTACAAAAAGCGGAACAGTATTTAATGTATGCACAAGAGTGTGCAAGATTGTGTGTGTGTGTGGTGTATGTGGTGTGTGATGAGTGTGTGTGTGTTTGTGTAGTGTGTGTGTGTGTTTGTGTGTGTTTGTGTGTGTGTGTGTGTGTGGGTGTGGTGTGTGGTGTGTGTGTGTGTTGTGGTGTGTGTGTGTGTGTATGTGTGTGTGTGTGGTGTGGTGTATGTGTGCGTGTGTCCATGTGTGTATGTTAAAAATTTTTTTTTAAACTTTATTCTTTTATATCGAGGATAGATGGGATAAGCACTCATATGCTTTTTTTACATCTAGTCTCCGTGGTATGCAGTTTGTAAATATTGTCATCTGTTCCCACCGCACACGATGGCCTACTCTTATGAAAAGCGAAACAGGATTTATCGTGAGCGCAAGATGTGCGCAAGGTAGTGTGGTTGTGGGTGTGTGTGTGTGTGTGTGGGTGTGTGTGGCGTGCGTGCGTGCGTGCGTGCGTGCATTCGCAGTGAGTGGGCATTTGGGGCAGACATATTTTTGTGTATGTTTAAAAAAACATTCTTTGTTATCTTGTTTGATGGATATTGTATAAATGACTTTTCTAATGGATTTTCTTCCTATGTGTGTGAGACAATAAAACGTCCAACACATTGTCAAATGACTTTGTCTGCCATGACAACAGAGTGAGTGCTCCGTGATCAAGTTGTACACACACATAGACACAGACAGACAGACACAGACAGACAGACAGACAACGGACGGACAGCAGACACACACACATAGACACAGACAGACAGACAACAGACGGACGGACAGCAAGACACACACACATAGACACAGACAGACAGACAGACAAACAGACAGATGGACAAACTTCATCACAACACATACCACACACACAAACCACACAAACTCCTCTCTCTCTCTCTCTCATCTCTCTCTCCTCCTCTCTTCTCTCCTTCTCTCGCCTCTCTCTCTCCTCTCGCACCTCTCTCCTCCTCTCTCTCTCTCTCTCTTCTGTGTGTTATGTTGTGTGTGTATGTTGTTTGTGTGTGTGTGTGTGTGTGGGGTGTGTGTGGGGTTTGTGTACATGCAATCAGTGTACGTAAAGAACCACAGCAGACGACAGACAGACAACCAGACAGATAGACAACACAGACACTGACACAGACAACAGAAAGAGGGTTTGATACACTAAAAAAACAAAATGATTTATAAGCCAAGGTCCCGCTTCCAGCTTACTTCTAGCTTTGGCCCGCTTGAAAGATCCCAAAGAAAGGGGACAGAAAAACCTGGCAAGGGTTTCCCTTTAAGAAAAACAACAAGGAACAAACAGAGAAGCGGACTGATTGGAATTCTCATTCATGGGACCATTAATATGTTCCTGCGACACCCCAAAAAACAATCGTTTAGCAAGGACTGCCCAACCGAATAGTCTCTAGCCCCACCGCCCTTCCAGCATGTGCCAAGCACAACCGTACTTTTTTGCGCCCCATTTCTGCAACATCCCTGTCCCGCTGTCCACGCCGCGCAAATTTCCCAAACTCCCGACAATTCCTATAATTCTTATGGATTCGGCCTTGCAGCTTCGAGTCCCGAAATCCCCAAAGGGGCTAATCACTGCGCCATGACGGTGCCAAGCACACTAAAAGCAATTCAACCTCACGAAGGAAAATCAACACTACAGCACAGGTAGCTTTAGGCAGTTAAGTTACTAAGCAGACAGGGTGACAAGCACAAGGTGCTAGGAAGGGAAACCTGTGAAGGAGAACTGGTACAGAGGAGAAACTCCTAGCAGCTGAGGGGTAACCCCAGGTGCTAAACAGGTGACACAATAGAATCCAGCAGGAGACTGGATTTAAAAGGGGCCCCCCTGGTTGTGAGACAGTTCAGTGATTGTCGCGTGTAAACTGTTCCTTTCAAACAGCCCAAAGTAAATAGTGCCAATTTCCCGGGGTACCTTTCATTTTGCCTGAGAACTTTCCGGTTCTGCTCTCCTTGAAAACAGAGATGAACGACGTCATTGAGGACTACATTCGTTTGGCGGGTTTTACTTACAGAAAATGACGTGAAAAATCATTGAGGGGGAAGGTCCCGTCACCCCTGATTGGTTTGATTTCGCTGACGTGATTTTGGTGACGTAATGTTGTTGTAAGGGGTTAGTTTTTTTGAAAAGTATATAAAGAGGGTTAATATTGGATTTTTAAGATTAATTTTTGTTTCAGGTACAGCCAGACCCTTTCGTTGGATCGCGGGGGAAAACTTTTTCTTGTCAAGGTATGTCTTAAGGAGGGACTTGATCATTCTGCCATGGTTTTCTGAGTATAAATTGATGTCTTGGGAATTTTTAAATTCTGCCACCCTCTTCTGAGTATATATTGTATGTTGGAGAGTGATAATTCTTCCCCCCAAATTTTTCGGGAAATAAAAGTTGTATGTAAAAAGATTGTATAACTCTGCCATCATTTTCTGTATCTAATTATATATGTCTAGAGAGTGTAATAATTCTGCCGTCATTTTTTTAAATCTAAATATATGTCTAGAGAGTTTATAATTCTGCCATCAGTTTTCTGAATATAAATTGTATGTCTAGAGAGTTTTATAATTCTGCCATCAGTTTTTCTGAGTATAAAATTATATGTCTAGAGAGTTTATAATTCTGCCGATCAGTTTATCAGAGTATTAATTATATGTCTAGAGAGTGTATAATTCTGCCGTCAGTTTTCTGAGTATAATTGTAATGTCTAGAGAGTTTATAGTTCTGCCATCAGTTTTCTGGATATGTCATTGAGAGTTGATAGCTTTTCCATCAGTTTTCTAAAGGGGGGGACCGGATGGCCTAGTGTTCAGAACATTTGTGCTCGCAATTTGACAACCGGGGCTCGATTCCCGTTCGAGGAGATTTTTCTTCTGGGTTAACATCAGTGCCGACTCCACTCTCCCCAAAGTCCTTCGGATGAGACTGTAAACCGAGGCTCGTGTGCGAACACACGCAGAACATCTTGCGCACACGTTAAATCCTGTTCCGCGTTTCGTATGATAGGCTATTGTGTGCCGGTGGTAACAAATAGCATTACAAAACTGCATACAAACGTGGACCAGATGTAAAAAAGCACATGAGTGCTTATTCCATTATCCTTGATATAAAAGAAATAAATCAATAAATTAACTCAATCAATCAATCAATATTAATAATAAAATAAAATAATAATAAAGTTGAGCTGGGAATGTTAATGAAAGAGATCAGTCGAAAATTACAGCAGCTGAATAAGATGTTTGCAAACTAACTTATATTCGATTCACTTACTTAATTATACTATTTTGGGTGTATTCGTTGAGCTTGATAGTACCGTCATATGATTTTAGACGATAAACCAAGTTTGGATGAAATGTTATTTTCATACTCATACAGCGGGATAGAAAGGAGAGAAGGCATTAATAAAAGGTAAGAATGAGATTGATGTATAAACCTGATAGTTTTTTCCGTTCATTTTCAAATTTTAGGTAACGGTAAAGGAACTGAGCCAGTTTCCTTGTGGAATATTTTTTGCCCATCTTGTACACTTACTGACATGTTTCTTTTAAATGCATTTGTGTTTGGTACATAAAATTCAAAATGTCTTAAAACATCTGTGAAAACAATTTATTTAAAATAGCCTATCAAAACTGTTGTGAATGTGTGTAGTAAAACCTAAACTACCCTACATTCAGATTATCTCCTATATATTACATTATATCTGAGTTTTTTCCTGTTACCAGTTTCTGAACAGTTTTCTTTTACGATGACTAAGTAGATATATACAAAAAGAGCTCTAACAAGAGGCACTAAAATATGTCAACACAAGACCTCCATTTTGTTTCATTCTTACTATAACCCCATGCGAAAAAAGAATCTGGCAAAACGATCGAAACAGGCTGGTAGCCATTTACAGCTGGTGAACTGGGGGACCTGTACTGAAGCCAAGACGCGCAAACGGTCTCCCAACCAATTGGCAACCACCTCGACACTGCTTAACTTGGCTGGGGAAAGCGACGCTCTGACCGCTGAGCTATCCCGTCCCGTCCCGTCCCGTATTTATTTTATTTATTTATTTATTAATTCATTTATTTATTTATTTATTTATTTATTTATCATTCTTTTATATCGAGGATCATGGAATAAGCATTCAATGCTTGTTTTACATCCAGTCCTCGTGTGTAGGCCTACGCAGTTTTCTAAATGTCATCTGTTCCCACCAGGCACACGAGGCCTACCTTACGAAAAACTGCACAGATTTAACGTGTGCGCAAGATGTTCTGCGTGCGTTCGCGCATTCGCACACGGGGCCCAGCTTATAAGTCTCATCTGAAAAAAATCTTTTGAGAGAATTGGATGGAGTCAGCACAGATGAAAAAAATCCTCCACCGTGGGAATCGAACCCGGGTGGTTAAAATTGCCAGCGTCAGTGTTTGTGACCACTACAAGGCTATATCCCGTCCACCTTATGAGTATGTATAGGTATATGTGACGCTTCACCACATAAGGAGTCGCATTGCACCAGAGTCAAATTTGAGTTTATTGACAAGTTATCAATCTGCACTAAAAGGGCTATCCAATACAAAAAACAGATTGAAAGTCGGACAATTCTGTATAAAGTTATTACAAATTGAAATGATAGACTGCAGGATGTGACAAAATGAGAAACGGCAAGTTTTTTTTTGTAACAGGTTGTCATAATAATGGCTTGGTATTTTCAAAACACATTTAAAAGCAAAATGAATCAAACTTATGCCTTGATATTTCATTACCAGTAGAAAAACAGGATATATTTAATAATCAATCCAAATCTCAAAATCTTGACCCACCATCTGCCTTTAATGGCTCCTAGCGCAAAATAGGGCAATGTGCTAAGCCGCGCGACTCGTTTCGTGTAGAGCGCACATATGTTCCCTTGATCTCCTTTGTATTGTATGTGGGTGGTTTCAGATGAGGACTGTGAACAAAGCAGATGAGGGCGCGGACTACACAGACCCCAACAGACAGCAGTTGAGCGGCAGCAGCATCAGTGGAAAGCTGCATGTTGCAGTGACTGCCAACATGGAGCGCCATGAGTCAGTCCTGTCTGTCTTGTCTGTCTGTCTGTCTGTTTTTTCTCTGTCTTGTCTGATTGTTTTTCTGATTGTTTTTCTGTCTCTGTCTTGTCGTCGTTTTATCTCTGTCTTTTCTGTCTTTCTGTCTGTTTTCTATCTTCTTCTGTCTTCTTTCTGTCTGTCTCTGTCTCTGTCTATTCTGTGTTCTGTCTGTCTGCCTTTGTGTCTATCTGTCTGTCTGTTTCTGTCTTTGTGTCTTTGTGTCTGTCCTGTCTGCTGTCTGTCTGTCTGTCTGTTGTCTGTCTGTCTCTCACTCACACACACACACACACACACACACACATACACACACACACACACACACACACACACACACACACACACAATTGTTTTATCTTTAACAGGACTATGGCTTGGAGACATAGGGCAAATGGTAACCCACAATTCACAATACAATTCATAATTCAAAGATTTATTGTCTCACAAATAGAAACAATTTTCTGTTAGGCTAACAGGTTATGGCGATGGAGCCATAGTATCAATGGTAACACCACAAATCTTCTGTTAACAGATTATGACAATGGAGACCATAGGTCAGTTGGTAACACCTCAATTCTGTAACAACTAGGCCTTTGTGCATAGTGTCAATTTAACACACATTATTTTATCTGTTAATCAGGATTATGGCGATGGAGACATAGGTCAAGTTGTAACACCATCAATTGTTCTGTTAACAGACTATGCTTGGTGCCATAGTGTCAATTGATAACACCACATTTTTATATCTGTTAACAGGATTATGACAATGAACATAGTGGTCAGTTGTTACACCTCAATTGGTCTGTTAACAGGACTATGGCTTTGGTGCCATAGTGTCAATTGATAACACCACAATTATTTTAATCTGTTAACAGGATT
>CM060341.1:825396-827896 GCA_030674155.1 Stramonita haemastoma
TCTCTCTCCTCTCTCTCTCTCTTCCCTCCCTCTCTCTCCTCTCTCTCTCTCTCTCTCCTCTCCTCTCTCTCTCTCTCTCCTCTCTCTCTCTCTCTCTCTCTCTCCCTCTCTCCTCTCCTCTCTCTCTCTCTCTCTCTCTCTCTCTCTCTCTCTCTTTCCCAATGTCGTTTCAGCTATCCTATATTTAAAAAAAATAATAATAATAACATGTCTCTCTCTCTCTTCCACTGGTCAGTTCCAGCTGGATGGACGAAGAGACTGACCGAGAGAGCAGCCGCCGCAACGCGTGGGAAGATGACGAGGACTCTTCCCCCTTCTCCAGGTCTGGGGGAGGTTTTGGGGACAGCGATTGCTTCACAGATGCATCCCATGCCTGGTCTTAGAGCGAAAGACTCGGACCCGGCCCAAACTCAAAAGAGAGGCGTGGAGGGAAAGAGAGAGAGAGAGACGCTTTAACGCTTTAACAGTTTATTGTCATTGCCCAACTGGGCCGTTTGACAAGGGAGGTAACACAAATACTTTTTTGTGAAACGGTAAACAAAACGTGAAATATGTGATTAGTACAATTAAGTTTCCAAAAAAAATTCAATTCATTTATAATCAACTGACATTAACATAGGCGTATATACAGTTACCAATCACCTGGTAAATACAAAGAAAAGAAAGGAAAAACCAAACTGAAATGCAAAAATAATTTTCGAATCGACCATCCATTCAAATCACACATGATATCAACCTTTCTGAAGTTGCCTTACTTGAAAATACATTACTTTTTAAAGTGGCTATACCATTGCATATTAAATCAATTGTTGCTGACGTGGCTTTGTCTTAATTTCTGTGCCTCTGCAATAAACTTAGCTACAGCTTTAATTACATGTTCATTTTCAGACGACAAAATAGAAACAATATCTTGAACTTCTGTTGATTGTAGACTTAGAAAATTATGTTTATTACGTAGAGTTTCATATGCCTTACATTGAAACAAAAAAATGAATTTCATCATCAATATTATGGCCACATAATGGACATGGTAACTGTATGGATGTCTCAGTCTGGAACCATCTTTTATTAGCATTGAAACCCATGTTTTTAATCTGAAACGAGCATAATTAAGCCTATGCCATTTATCAGTTAACTTTTATATATTTTTTTGTCTGAAACACAGATTTAAAGGAAAAGAACCAGCTATATTTACTTTTACTTTCCATGTCTGAGTGCCAGTTTAGTTTAAAAGAACAAATGAGCCTGTCTTTAAATTCCGAAAGAAACTGACGCTCATTTCCTACTTCCTGAGACATCCACACAATCCCAAAGCCATGTTCCGACAAAACTCTATTAACTTGATAAGCCCAGTTCTCTTTGCCCAGTTCCATCCGAATAATCAACATTTCATATGACTGTCTGCATAAACGTGTTTATGGAAGTTTCACCAGTTTTAACCAATATTTAATGCATTTCACAAAAGTTCTTATATACAAAGGATATCTTTCTGTCTCTCCATAAAGTACAGTGTTAGATGCATGTATTGGCACATTTAAAAAACGTTTCATGGCAAATGTGTGCACTTTCTCCATTTGGGTATTTACAAATAGTCCCCATATTTCTGAGGCGTATGTTAGCAACGGTTCTATCTGTGTGTCAAATAATTTCCAAAATAGGGAACAGTCTATCGAATTCAGCTTCCGTAATGTTTTTTAGGATTTCTATAACACCTTTTTCACCCTTCTACAATGTAAGAGAGAGAGAGAGAGAGAGAGAGAGAGAGAGAGAGAGAGAGAGAGAGAGAGAGAGAGAGAGAGAGAGAGAGAGAGAGGTGGGAAAAGAGAGACAGAGACAGAGAGAGACAGACAGACATACAAACAGACAGACAGACACAGTCAGAGTGAGAAAGAGAGAGAAAGAGAGATCAAATTAAATCAAATCGAATCAAGCCAAGTCAGTTTTTCTTCAAGGACGATAAATACACACCCATGTGCTTTTTTTTATATCCAGTCCCCGACCTGAGAGAAAGAAATGAATAAATGAATGCATAAACTGATCAATTTTATCCATCAAATATTTATCATCAACAGAAAGATAAGTTAGTGCCTGTTAGGGGAATTTAAAAAAATGTATTAGGACTTTAAGAAAAATCAGTTAAATTGATAAGCTAGTCTGTCAGTGAATATGTGACTTATTTAGGGGTATTTGCTCATTGGTTTATTTTAGTTGAGTTTGTTTGTGTTTGACTTCTGGAAAATAAACACAAAACCCACCAATTTTTCGTGCTATTTGTGTTCGTTTGATTGTTTGCATTTCACACACTTTTTTTTTTTTAATTTTTGCAGTTTCTAGCTATTCTAGATCACCGTTTTGGCTAGTATTTTGTATTTAGTAGTTCTTGATTTTGTTGTTGATATACAGGCAGTGTGCATGCGCACGCGCGCGCGCACGCGCGTGTGTGTGTTTTATTTATTTTTTTATTTATTCATTCATTTATTTATTTATTATTTAATATCGA
>CM060341.1:830396-855396 GCA_030674155.1 Stramonita haemastoma
TGTAATTATTCTATTGTTTCCATCGGTGATATCTCTTACTCCATACTCACAAACACAAACTCATACACACACACTCGCTCACACACAGACACACTCACACACACACACACACTCACACGCACACACACGCACACACACATACAAACACAAACCATACACAAACATACACACATGTACACACACACACACACACACACACACACACACACACACACACACACACACACACACAAACACACACGCACACTCCCCCCCCCACACACACAACACAAACACACACACACACACACCACACACACACACACACACACACATCATACACACATACACATACATACACACACATACACACACAAACACACACACACGCACGCACGTGCACACACGCAAGCAGGCAGGTAGGTACGCACACAGTATAACTAAGATCATTTATTAGCTAATTACACAACCCCCCCCCCCCCCCCCCTTTATTTACCTGATAGGAGAGGCAGGTTGAGATGAACAGAGGGGTGGGGGGAATATCTCCTAGGATACTGTGGACACTTATGCCATCTTTAGCTACTTGACGTGTTTAGGCTAGGCTTGCCACATCATCGAAGTCATTCGGATGAGACTATAAACCGAGGCCCCGTGTGCGAACGCACGCAGAACATCTTGCGCACACGTTAAAACCCCGTTCCGCCTTTCGAAAGAACAGGCCATCGTGTGCCGGTAGGAGCGGATGACAAAATTATTAAAAACCAGCATGCACACAAGTGTCGTGTTTAGACACCATTCCCGAGGAAAAATCGGGGAGTTGGAGTCCCAGGGCGGCTCGGGGCTGTATATAGCAGCGTTCTGGTGGCTCCTGCGACATTACTGGAACCATTCGTATCGGTCATTGCCTTTCCAATGGATCATTCCAGTGGTGTGGAGAGGGGGGAGTCTGCTGCATGGGTAACAGTTTGCCCTCCATACTTGCTTACCCAGGCTTTGCACTCTAAAGGCTAGAGCGCAACTCTATGGTCTTCCGAGACTGATGGGTGCCTACTACTATACTACTGCCACACCCCAGCACAGGTAACAGCAGGGCTTAACTCTGGGCTTGCCACTTCCTTTGACATCACCTCCACTGGCCTCTCAACATTGACAGGAGGAAATGCTCATCTCTAAGTGATGGGTTAGAATGGGACCTAGGTATACCTAGGTGATGTGTTAAAAGGCTTTGTCAAATTAGCAGTTGAATCAACTCTCTGATGGAGAGAAACTAACAAGAAAACAGTAATCCCTCTTTAAAACCTCTGACCTAAGCAACTTACACTGTCCAGCCAAGTGGAACACTTCCTTTCTATAATTATGGACACGCCACACACACACGCGCGCGCGGGCACGCAAGAATACACACAAAAACACACACACATTATTTCATAGATTCTTTTTTTATGTCTTAAATAATGGTATTGGTGACATTGTAACAGATATAAGCTGTTTATTTCACACTATATGATTTTTTAAAAAACTTTAAATGTGTGCATGCGCATACGTGCATACGTGCTGTGTGGACGAGCGAGCGAGCGAGCGAGCGAGCGAGTGCGCGCGCGCGCGCGCGCGCGCGTGTGTGTGTGTGTGTGTGTGTGTGTGTGCGTGTGTGTGTGCTTGTGTGCGTGTCTTTTGAGTGTTTTTTTTATATGGTTGTTTTTGTTGTTGTTGCTTGCATTATCTATAGGCATATTTTATTTTTAAGGCTGTTGAAATCATGTTAGTTAATGTTGGTGAATTGTTTTGGGGGTTTCTCTTTTTTTTTTCTTTGGTTTGTTAGAGGTTTTTGTTTTTTTCTTTCTTTAGATAGATGGCTTGATGAAAAAAAGCAAATCAAAGCTTATTCAATGTACCATCTGGAAATAAAAATTCGATTTGATTTGATTTGACACACACATACAGTCGAATTGTATAGAAACAGAAAAAAAGCGATCACAAAACGGATTTCTTTTTCAAATACAGTGCTTTTGTTTACTCAAATGGACTTTGTCCTTTAAACTAATAAAGAAACAACCGCCATCATTACTCACACACATTAACAGTCTGGCTAACCAACATCCCAGACAGAGCTAAATGCTTATTACACACACACACACACACACACACACACACACAATATATATATATATATATATTAATATATTTATATGTATATTAATAGAGAGAGAGAGAGGAGAGAGAGAGAGAGAGAGAGAGAGAGAGAGAGAGAGAGAGAGAGAGAGAGAGAGAGAGAGAGAGAGAGAGAGAGAGAGAAATGAAATGAAATGAAATGAAAATGTTTTTATTGAACATCAGCCTTGGGCCACAATTCAAAACGAAGTGGGAGATGGGGAGTGGATGTATGTGCATATAACGAATTTGTTCAAAGTCTCATCATAAAGCAACGGTACACACTTGATACAACGCATCTTTTTCACTATTAGATCTAGATCTATTTACTTTACATAAGTTCTGCCACTGTCTGTCTTCTTCGAATAGCACGGAATAAAAATGTTGCTAGCTGCACTGAACGACATCTACTACGTGCCTGAAGAAGAAAAGGCATAGGCACATGAAGAAGATCTTTCAGATAACTGGTTCGTAAATCTGTATATAATGGACAAATATATATTAGATGGTATTCATCTTCAATAACATTTTTGCACAAAGAACAGTTTTTATCTTGATTGTTGTTGCTGTATCGGTTGAGATTATTATTTAAAGGAAGAACATTCATTCTGGCCTGTGACAGTGCAACTCGGAAACAATAAATAACAATACTATGAAGATACAATTCTTTTTCAAAAACAGTCTTAAAAGATCTATATGTTGAGAGAGAGAGAGAGAGATTTTTTAAAGGCCTCAGTTGCATGCAGATCATGAAGCACAATCGTTTTGTTAATTATGTTTTATGTCTTTTTTTCTCTCTTTTTGTGTGGGTGCTCTACACGTCTTTCTTCATTGGCCAAAAAACAACAACAACCACCCAACAAACAAAAACTAATAACTAAATAATTTTCAGTCTTACACACACACACACACACACACACACACACACACACACACACACACACACACACACACACACACACAGCCTAAATGTTAGAACATTGCGCTCGCAATCTTTCAACCCGGGTTCGAATCCCGTTCGAGGGGATTTTTCCCCTGGAGTTAACATCAGTGCTGACTCCACTCTCTCCAAAAATCCTTCGGATGAGACTAGAAACCAAGGCCTCGTGTGCGAGCGCACACAGAGCATCTTGCGTACACTTTAATTCCTGTTCCGCTTTTCGAAAAAGTAGGTCTTTGCGTGGGGGTGGGTGGGGGGGGACAGATGAGAAAATTGAAAAATCTGCATACACACGACGGAGACGGAATGTAAAAAAGAAAAGCACACGAGTTTATTCCATTATCCTCAATATAAAAGAAAAAATAAATGAATTAATAAACACGCTTCCTTCGGATTAGACTATAAACTGAAGTCCTGTGTGCGAACGCACGTAGAAGGTTGTTGCTCACTTGCTGAAACCCGTTCCTCTTTCAGAAGAGTAGGCCATTGTGTGCCCATGGGAACGGATGACATTTACAAAACTGCATACACATGAGAACTGGATGTAAAAATTGCCCAGAGTGTTTATTTCTTTATCCTTGAAATAAAAGAATTTTTGAAAATTCGCACGCTATCTTTATGCTTTAGGGGAAAACCCAACCAACCAACCAAAAGTAAAAAAGAAATAATAATAATGATAGAAAAAAAACAACAAAAAACCCAGCCCTCATGTTGAAAGGTAATACCTTTACTATTATATAAGTGCAACTAAAAATAAGCCATACCATATTTTCATTCTCCTGAGATCAATCATGATCGCATAATAAAATGAATCTAGATAGAGGGAAACAAAATTGTAGGTAGCATTGGGGCCAGATTACTTCTTAACATACCTGACGCTCCACCACATAATGAGACGCATTGCACCAGAGGTCAATTTTGAGTTATTGACATGTAATCAAACTGCAATAAAATGGATATACAATACAAAAAACAGATTGAAAATCGGACAATTCTAGGAAAAGTTATTGCAAGTTAAAATACTAGACTGCAGGAAATGACAAAATGAGAAATTGACAAGTTTAGCATCCTAATAGGTGGTCAGAATGAGGGCTTGGGTATTTTTAAAACACGTTTAAAGGCAAAAGGAAACAAAATTATGATTTGATATTTCACTATAAGGTAGAATTATGGCTATACTTTAATAATCAATCAAAATCTCAAAATTGCCAACTTGACCCTACCTGCCTTTAATGGCTCCTAGCGGAAAAGTGGGTTATGTGCTAAGCGACTCATTTCGTGGTGGAGCGCCACAAATTTATTTTTATTTACTTTGTAAGACTTTTTAAAAAATCACAAGGGAAGAAATAAAACCACACACACACACACCACACACACACACACACACACACACACACACACACACACACACACACACACACACGCATATATATATATATACATATATATATATATATCTTTTTTATTATTATGTATTTTTATTTTTATTTTTAAGGCCTCAGTTGCATGCAGATCATGGAGCACCATCTTTTTCATATCTTTTTGGTGGGCGCTTCACACGTCTCTCTTCATTGGCAAACAAAACAAAAAAAGCACTCAAAAAAGCAACAACAAAAAAGGAAAAATGTGCCCCTTTCCCTTCCCTTCTTTTCCCCGTCATCCATGAACCTGAGTCAGCAATTCTCTTACCTACGTCCAGAGCACTAACTGCCCCAGTGTGAATTGCTGCCTGTGTCTATTCATGTTCAGCGGCAGTGAACAGTCGGCTGGGTTTATTGTTGCTCTAGTGTGTGCTGCTGCTGCATGCGTTTCTACACATGTAAACGAGTGATATACATTTGTCTGGGTTTATGTTTGCTCTAGTGTGTTTGTGGTAGTGTTAAGTTTTTATCCTTCAATTCTTTTTTTCTGGCTTTTGCTGCATGCTTTCCTGACAATTTTGTGCCTTTGTTTTTCCTGGGCCTAGTTGTTTTTTTATGGGGGGGTGGGGGGGGGGGGGGGCAATCACACTTGTATTCATTTCACAACCCTCTGCTCTCGAAATTCATTCAGTGGGTATTGCAGCGTGGTCACTACAAATAAAGATGACTATTTCCTGACCTAACATCAGTTGTGACAGGACTATACCAGACTTCATTTTTAAACAGATCATCTGAATGCATTCAGGGAAAATAGAGCTAGAGATGACCTGATATCAGGGACTGTATATAACAAGGTTCACAATGGGACTATGAATTAAATGCATATGGACAAATACTCCATTTGAATTCACAAAAACAGTGCCAAAAACACCCTCTGGAGTTTTGCAAACACTATAAAAAATCATTTCAAAGCCATTATCCAATCAGAAAATTGGGGAAACAAGCCCTCAAATAATCTCTAGCCCAGCTTATATCAAACCATCTAAGGATTTTAAAAAAAATATACAGCTTTATAATCATACCACCAGAATAAAACGAGAGGAAACTCGTAATTCATAACTAATAAACCTAACAAAACTATCAAGGGCACCCAAGCACTTTTCAACGGATTGATGAAATAGAAAAAAGGAAAACTTTTTATTATTTATTTTTTTTTTTTTAGCAATGATCATTTATAGGATTATGAAAACTTTTGGAATTGAAAAAAGAAATCTGTTTATATCAATAATTATTATAAGAGTATCTTTAAATATTTTTTCAACACCTTTATAAGAAAAAAATCTTGAAAGAAACCTATGTATAAACAAAGTCAATAGAAAATTTTGGAACATTACATGGTGATCAACTCTTCAGTATAAAGGGAGGAACCTTATTTCATGACACCAACTCAATGGGAATGAAAGTTAATACTTCATACCAACTAGTTCAATAGGAAGGGAAAAGCTTCATGCAACACCAACTTACTACACAGGGAAGAACTGTAAACCTTGAAACGAACTAGATTAATCTGAATCAAAATATACACGTGGAAAGTGACACAGATAAAACAGGGCATGGACTCCATACACTACAGCAGGCAGTACCCCAGTACTACAACTGTCAAGAGTTAGCTTTAGCTTTAAACTAACATTTGTCTAAAAAAAATAATAACAAAAATAATAATATTAAAAACAACAACAAAAAACATTCGTCTGCATGTCTTTTCTCTTGCACAAATAGAAACACTAATAATGAGGATGATATATGGGATTTATGTAGCGCTTATACCGTTTTCTGAAGAATGAAGTATTTTCCGCTAGCCAGTAAGTCAAACCCCTCTTTCCCTTTAGTGTTGTTCTCTCATGCAACTGTTGTTCCAAGCAATGCAATCAATGTGAAGGTAACTAGGTTGGCAACAACTCAATATGAAGGGAAGATTTTTATACCTAATAACACCTGGCTCAATAACGACTACCTAATAACAACTAGAATAAAGGAAATAACTTCTTTGATATCAACCAACTCATTCCAAGGAACAATTTTACTTTTTTTGACACCAACCCATATTAAGAAAATAACCTTTTACACGTGTACCAGCGAACTCAACCTGAAGGAAAGAACTTTTTGCTTTGATAGAACTAACTCAATATAAAGGGAAGAGCCTGCTAACACCAACTAAATGAATATGGAGGGGAAAACTTTATACTCTGATACAAAAAACAAAGAAATATGAAAGGGGGAGCTCTATACTTTTGTAATAACTGAATCTGAAGAAAAAAGTTTACAGTTTGATAACTATCTTGATACCAAGCTTGGAACTTTATTCTTTGAGCCAACTTGTTCAATAGCAAGGAGATAATTCTATTCTATGACACCAACTTATTTCATGGAATGAAAAAAACAACAACCCAAACTTAGTTACAACTCAAGAGGAAGGAAAGAGATCTACACTAACCAACCAAGTGACTTAATGTAAAAGAAAAAAAAAGCCTTATACTTGATAACCAGTAGAATTTGAAGTCAAAACTACGTGTCAAGCTATTGAGGTAAAACCGTGTAACTCTCATACATTACGCACTTTTTCAGTATTGCCGTTATTTTGAAAGGTTATCAGAACACTGTTTTTTTTTCTGTTGTTATATAGCTCCAGCGAAGATATCCGATTTATGGACTGTGGTCGCAAGCCATCCTACTTTGGTCCTGCAGAAAACTAAAAATAGAACAATTCTTGAAGCACCAGTGCTATGCAAGCCTAAGGATGCTATAATCATTATTTATTTTTCTGCATAATCTCTTTTGCAAATCATGTCTCTATCACGGTATTCTCCGGAATAAAATATTTCCAAGCGGTCAGTACCCCCAAACCCCTCTTTCCCTGTGCTGCTGTTCCCTTATACAGCTGTGTCCCCATACCGCAGAACTGAGTCAGAGTTAAGGAATCCGTGTCAAAGAGTTAATAGTTAGGATCAAACTGGTGAAGTGTTAGGGTTTACGGCATGGGGCAAGAACTAAGGTTAGAGTGGGTGTTGACAGCTCCAGGGAACAGCACTACAGGAAAAAGGAGTATCGGGAAAAGTACTGCTCTTTCTTCAAACATCCTGCACTCAGCTTGTGCATAGTTTTCCTCTCTAAGCTGATCCCGCAAAGTCGAGGTAAAATGATTTGTTTCTGTGAATAGGCGATGCTATACCAGTAATGACTATGGCAAAGATTTGCATCACAACAAACGTCTGAAGCCGAGTGTACATTTCCAGGAGTTTTCATTTCGTCTCTGTTTTGTACAAGTACTTCTGATCCGAAATCATATTTAGAATTTGAGCATTTTTGGCGCCAAAACAAAACGACGTTGTAAGCCAGTAAAAGCTTTACAATGTTCTTTCAAAAGCAATCAAAATAGAAAATTGAGCGCGCGCCTGTGTGTGTGTGTGTGTGTGTGTGTGTGTGTGTGTGTGTGTGTGTGTGTGTGTGTGTGTGTGTGTGTGTGTGTGTGTGTGTGTGTGTGTGGGGTGTGTGTGTGTGTGTGTGTGAGAGAGTGCCTATTGTGTTTGGGATCTAATCCTCGCCCCATCTCAGTATAAAGAAAAACGTCCTCATATTACCACAAGCTGGGATATGAAGAAAATGACCTTTTACTTTGGAACCGAAAAATTAAATAGAAAGAAAAATATTATAATACATGTAGTAGCAAAATATTCAAGAAAGAAAATACTTAGGAACTATTTCAACATGGAGGAAGATCTTTATACTTCGACACCTTTGGTACCAACTAAAAAGGTAAAGAAAAAAACTTTATACTTTGATAGCAATAACTCAATACAAAAGGTTTTTTCCCCTTATTTTGACACGAACTAATTCAATATACAAGAAAGAATGTTATAAATTGATACCAGCTAACTTATTATGAACGAAAGAAACTTTATGCTTGGACACCAAATAACTCCTCCAAAAAACTTACTTTATGATTTGATGCCAACAATCACTATGAAGGGGAGACTATCATACCTTTACACAAACTGAATAGGAAGGGGAAAAAACAAAAATTTAAAACTACCTCAATATAAAAGAAAAGGCTTTGGACTTTGATGCCAACTTAATAATACAAATGAAGGAATTTTATACTCCCTTACCAAATAACTCAACATGTAGAAAAATATTCAATGAAAAGAAAACTTGGATACAAAATAAATGTGAAAGACAGATGTTTATACTTTGATACCAACTACTCAAATGTAAGCTAAATAAAAGTTTTATGAAAAATGATGGAACAAAAATAAAAGACCTTCATGCATATGGTAAGCAGCTAACTGGATATTGGGAGAAAGAGCTTTACACCTTGATATCACCTAACTAGACAAGGAGTAAGGAACTCTACACTCTGACAGTAATAAAACAATGTGAAATAACTGTATACTTCGTAATATTCTTATTTGACATGGAGGAAAACAGCTTTTGCTTTAATTCTAACAAACCTGATAAAAAATTAACTTTAATATTAAGGGAAAAAAAAAACTTGTACTTTGATACCAGTTAACTGAAGAAATGGCCTCTTCCTTGAATAAAAACTCACTCACCATATAGGAAAGAAGTTTATACTTACTTACAATCTAGCCCGATGGGAGGAAAGAAAACTTTACACTGATGCCAACTCACTCGATATGAAGGAAAGATTTTTATGCCTTGAAGCCATCTAACCAAAAATGAAGGAAAGATTTCTATGCTTTCATACCCCCTGGTTCAATATGAAGGGAAGAGGGTACAGTTTTAATACAAACTCATTATGAAGGAAATAACATTGATACTATATGTATTAGGGACCATTTTTTTACCTCGATTCCAGCGAGCTAAATACCATAAAAACACTTTATACTTTGATTCCAACTGACCCAACATGAAGGAAAGGAACGAGACTTCATCCTTTGTTTACTACTAGCTCAATATGAAGAAGAAAAAAAACTTAATATGCGGACACCAGCTATGAGGTCTGACATAAAAGTAATTACAGCAGAAACAGAAAGACTACAAAATATCGGCGAATTTTGATATGGAAGGGAAAATACATTTTGATTAATAGTATGCTTTACAAACTAACAACATTTCTAAAAATGTCACGAACTTGAATTATGTTTTTCTTCTACTTGTCCTTGCAACTAACTAGCGTGTGATAAAATGTAGGGAAGAAAACTGACAGAGCTGAGTGATTTGAGGGCTATGTTTCTCCTCACAGTTTAAAACAAACCAAAAGCATTTCAGTGTAGGTAGGGAGGGGGACGGGACAGCCTGATTGGTTAGAGCGTTGTGCATTGCGCTCATGATGGACAAAATTGACAAAACTGCACACAACGAGCAGGGACTGGATGTAAAAAAGCACACGAGTGTCATTCCATTATCCTCAAAATAAAAGAAGAAACAAAATTGCGCGTAGGTGCGAGGGAACAGTCTTGATGACGGAAGGATTCTGCACAGAAAAAATGAAAAGTTTTCAAATTAAACGCCTAAGCACGCGTGCCTACACAGCCACCCACTCACATTGAGAGAGAGAGAGATGAGAAGAGGAGAGAGGGAGAGAGAGAGGAGAGAGAGAGAGAGAGAGAGGGAGAGAGAGGGGGGAGAGAGAGAGAGAGAGAAGAGAGAGAGAGAGAGAGATGAGGAGAGAGAGATGAGAGAGAAGAGGAGAGAGAGAGAGAGGAGAGAGAGAGAGAGGGAGAGAGAGAGAGAGAGAATGTGTGTGTGTGTATAACGTTTTTTTTATCTCAAAGAAAACAGGCACCTGGGTAAATGTTACTTAGAAATACCCTTTGTCTGAAAAATAAAATCCCTTGATACACTATGGCAAGACACTAAGCACCATTTCCCGCATTTGTATCATGACCAAAGGTGTGTAACTCCGTCCATGCAGACCACATTGTATCGTCACCCCTTCACTTAAAAAAAAAAGAGGAGAAAAACTCTTGAGCTCAACACCCACTTCTAGTTTTAGCTCAACACAGATTGATCCTATGAAAGTATAAAACATCGTCATTTTTGTGAAAGAAACATTCTAGCAATAACAGTCATGGCCCAGGCCAATAGTTGTGGGGATTATTGATGTCAGCAAAGTGCAAAATTTAATACCGATATTGTAATGTTCCGCTTTGAACTATGTTGAGATTGAAATGTTATATGCTTTAAAGTATGTTGATGTTGAAATATTATGCTTTACACTATGTTGGTATTGAAATGTTATGCTTTATGTTGAGATTGAAATGTTCTGCTTTACACTATGTTGAGATTGAAATGTTCTGCTTTACACTATGTTGAGATTGAAATGTTCTGCTTTACACTATGTTGAGATTGAAATGTTCTGCTTTACACTATGTTGAGATTGAAATGTTCTGCTTTACACTATGGTTGAGATTGAAATGTTCTGCTTTACACTATGTTGAGATTGTTTTCCATCCATGACAACCTCTAAGGATGAGCTGTGCTCTCCATGAAAGTAAAAAAAAATCTTCGGAATCCAGACTACAGCTGCCTATATAGAAAGGGAGATGAAAAACAAAACGGCCATAATTTCCTTTTTTTTCAGTGATATTCGTAAGTATGATGTGCGAGACAGAGTGCATTTTAACAGCACTCTCAGAATGTTCACCTGTGGAATGCCCAAAACAACAAACCACACACTGGCATTACCTATTATTGGGTGTTTCCACTTGCCCGTGCCGCGTCTTCAGGCGTTGAAGTACTAGGACGGGAACAGCCTTGATAACGGAAGGATTCTGCACAGAAAAAAACTGACACTCAAGATAAATGCGTTGCATATATATATATAATATATATAGAGAGAGAGAGAAGAGAAGAGAGAGGGGAGAGGAGAGAGAGGAGAGAGGAGATAAGAGAGAAAAGAGAGAGAGAGAGAGAGAGAGGAGAGTCAAGTTAAAGTTAAAGTCTTTTTTTTTATATCAAGGATAATGGAATAAGCATTCATGTGGGTTTTTTCATCCAGTCCCCGTGTGTATGCAGTTTTGTAAATCTTGTCATCTGTTCCTATGGCCATAATGGCCTACTCTAAGAAAAGCGGAACAGGATTTAACGTGTGTGCAAGATGTTCTGCATGCGTTTGCACACGGGCCTCGGTTTAAAAGTCTCATCGGAAGGACTTTTGGTGAGTGAGAGAGAGGAGAGAGAGAGAGAGAGAGAGAGAGAGAGAGAGAGAGTGAGAGAGAGAGAGAGAGAGAGAGAGAGCGAGAGAGAGAGAGAGAGGATGAGTCACATTTATAGGGAAAACAAATGACATGCAGAAAGTAAATTATTTTTTAAGTTAATGGGAGGTAATGCTCTGGTGGCCATGTGCTCTCCCTTTGGAGGTCAGGTTGCATTTTCGCACAGAGAAATTTACCATAACAAAACTACACTATGCGATGTGATGTGATGCCATGCGGAACGGCACGGCACGCATGCACCCGACCCGGACTGTTCGACCCGACCCAACCCGACCCGACACGACGCGACGCGACGCGACGCGACGCGACCAAACATGGCAAGCGATCTGACCCGACCCACACGCGCGACGCTACACGCCGACCAACCCACACGGCGCGGAAAGGGACGGCACAACAACACACCCAACGGTAAGACGAAAAAAAAAATAGGCCTTACTTTGGAGTTGTGTAGTTCCATTCCTGACAAGCAAGAATGTGGCAGAAATCCCCAGCGAGTCACTGGCATGCGTTTTTTCCAAGGGAAGTTTCCGCGTTGAAGTGTTCCATGGTGAATGTTCCGGGTGAAGTGTTCCGTGGTGAAGTGTTCCGTGGTGCAGCTTTGGGTTTTGGTGTATTCCCTGCGGTGTATTTTTCCCCTTAGAATAGCAGGCCGAAAAGGAAGAACAGTGTTAAGAACACATATAAAACAATTTTTTTAATTTAAACAAGATCTCATGATGGGACAACATTCCAACCATTCTCTTAGCACCATGAAATTCTATTTATGGGGCTCCCCTGCTAAAGTGAACATCTTGCCCCTTGCATTACCAAAATTTTCCCTTTGGGGCTAGAATGCAGGCCCTTTGTCAAGCCAACCGGTCAACAGTAAACCCGATCAAACCTAACCGCCTGCACCCTGTACCTGGAAAACAGACGCCTGCCAGGTACACATTACCCCCCAAAAACACTGTCTGAAAAAAACCCAGTGCCCCACCGATTCCTGGGGAGTTGAGAAAATTTCCCCCACAGAAATGAGAGCTGATCACAGTGGACAATGCAGAACTTTGAGAGGTACACGGGGAACTGGAGCCTTTCTCAGTGAAATAAAATACCACAGAAATCGGAAATATGTTTTTCCTGAGGACATCCTTGATCATTTTTTAGTTCACTAGCCCTAAAAACAAACACCCATTTTTTGCACCAATATTGTGCAGTGTTTATACATTTTAGTTTTGGGGCCTTTAAAAAAATAAACTTTGACTCCGGGCTATTTCACTTTAAAATTTCACTTACTCCGAATTTTTCAAAGAAATATATCCATATTTTTATCATCTTTAGAGTATTTTCGTTATTTCCCTCATCATCATCCACATCATCATCATCATCACCCTCATCATCAACATCATCATTATTATTATTATTATTAAAAAATTATCTTTATCCTTTTTCATTATTTTCATTAGCCTCTAAAAACTAGAGTGCTACTCCATTGTCTTTTCGAGCTGTAGGGTGCTTTTTTTAAATTATTTATTAATATTAATTATTATTATTATTTTTTACATCATCATCATCATCATCATCATCATCATCTCATCATCACATCATCATATCATCATTTTATTATTAGTATTATTATTATCATTTTATCATCTCATCTCATCATCATCATCACATCATCATCATTATTATTATTATTATTATTATTATTATTATTATTATTATTATTATTATTATTTTTGTGGTCATTGGGTAAACAAAATTCAAATGCTAATATTAAATGTTATGCTTTAAATATGTAAAGATATTTTCTTTCCATCAATACTCTTAGTATGAGTTTAACTCCATAAAAGGATATAAAAAAAATTCCTGAAGCAGAGACAGCGCCTATTTATAAAAGCATTGAAAAAAAAAACCCGGCCATATACGCAAAACTTCTTATATTTTTTTCTAATTTTCATTGATATTTCCTAAGTATGATGTGCAAACAGAGTACATGTTCTTGATACTCTCAGAAGGTAAGCTATGGAACGGCCAACAAAACAGATCACATTTTGGTATTACCTTTATGGGTGCTTCCACTAGCTTGGGCCCCCATCCTCAGGCATTGAAAATACCTAGAACGGGAACAGCTTGATGACCAAAAGGATTTTCTTTCTTCGTCGAATGCTCTGACCAAAACATGTTCTGTGCCATGAGCAAAATTGCGTTGCGAAACGCCATTAAGCGTCCGACAATCAGGTCCAGCCCCTTCCGATTCGGCTGGCGATGACAGAAAAGATTTGGAAAAAGAAAATCAAGATATTTTTGAACTCGAATGATTGCACGCAGCATGCACGCACACACGCCACATACGCGCCCACGCAAAAAACTGCACACACAAAGCGCCCTGGCCATACAAAATACACAACAAAAAAAAGAGAGAGAGAGAGAAGAGAGAGAGAAGAAGAGGAGAGAGAGAGGAGGGAGGGAGAGAGAGGAGAGAGAGAGAAGGGGAGAAGAGAAGACAGACAGACAGACAGACAGACAAAACGACAGACAGGGCAGACAGAGACAGAGAGAAAGAGAGGAGAAGAGGAGAGAGAGGGGAAGAAAGACGAGAGGGGAGAAGGGGGGAGAAGAGAGAGGGAGAGAGAATGGGAGAGAGGGCCGACAGAGACAGAGAGACAGAGAGGGGAATTTATATTATTAAAACACATATAATTAAATTTTATTTACTTATATTTTTTATTATTTTTATATTATTTTTTATATTATATTTTTATTTAATTATAATATATTAAATTATATTAATTATTATTTTTATATTATATTATAATTATATTTATTTTAATTTTATTAATTTTAAATAAAGAAAAATATTTGGGGGGGTGTATTTTAATACAGAGAGGGAAGGAGCGCACGCTCGCGCGAGCGAAAAGCGGGGAGCGGAGCGAGAGAGAAGGAAGAGAGAGAGAGAGACAGAAGAAAAGACAGAGAGACAGAGACAAAGAGCAGCAGACAGACAGTTTTGAGAGACAGAAACAAAGAGACAGACAGACAGGGCAAATGGAGAGACAGGGGAAAAAAGAGGGCAGGGGAATGAGAGAATAACACTGAGCCCAGAACAACAAAATTTTGCACTGAATTAAGGCTATAAGGATTTCCTAATTCAACCCAGTTTTGTCCGGAGATTGGAATTTTGGAAAAAAAATTTACATTTCAGCACCACACCACACGATATGACAGAGTTAAACGAATGCAATACCGATACGATACAACACAATAGTAGTAAAAAAATACAGTTTTAGTTTCATAAAATTTTATAAACACAAATACGATGCAACGGAAAACGCCAACAAAAAACAAAAATTCAGCAACTAAAAACAAGAAGACAAGGGGAGGGGCCTATACCTTATTGGGGGGTTTCCACTTGGGTCGTTTCCGGTCCCAGGCATTGAAGTAACCTAGGACGGGGAACACCTTTAAAGACGGAAGGATTTCTACACAAAAAATTGAGACATTTCAAAAACACACACAAACCACACTCCTCTCTCCTCTCTTCTTTATATTATATATATATATTATAATATAAATATATAATATATATATATAATATATATATAATATATATATATATGGAGAGAGAGAGAAAAGGGGAGCGGGAAGGGGGGGAGAGACAGAGGGGGGAAGGAGGGGGGGAGGGAGGGCAAAAAGGGGAGTGATATATAAAAAAAATTATATAGAGGAGAGAGGGGAGAGATAAAGAGGAGAGAAAAGAAAGAGAGAGAGAGGGGGGAGAGGAGAGAGAGAGAGAGGGGAGAGAGAGAGAGAGAGGAGAGATTATGATAATTATATGTTTTGTATTCTCTACTTTTTCAAAAAAAGCACATTTTTTCTAGGGATTTTTTTAGCAATTAACGGTGTCTAAGCTTTTCTTACATCAATTTCTGGTGATTTGTTTGGTCCTGTGTCGAATTTCTAATTTGGGTTACAATTACGAAATCTTTGATACCCAGGTTTAATCTTGACAGTGCTTACACATCAGGGGGACATTTTGTCATCATTTTCATTAACTTGTATTCCATGCTTGTGGGGCTTTATTTCATTCGTGTATACAGCATGTGGAATTTTCAAAAAGGCCCATAAAGGTCTGGAAGTTTTGTCTCTTTCGGTAATTTTGGAACAACGGGAAAATTATTCAACCTAAATCTTAAACTTCGCAGGGTACCTCGAAAACAAAAGCACAGAAAAAAAACATTGCACGTTATTTAAACCTTGTGAGGTCTTGTACTGTTGACAATCACGACTCAAGACGGCCAGAGAACAAGAGACCCACAGACTTTTTGACATCTATGCAAAAACTTTTTAAGGAATCAGGGCGAGGGTGGGAGAGACCCGGAAGGCGAACAAAAAGCTTGAACCAAAAATCTGGGGGCTGGATGTGTCCTTTCTCCTTGAGCATGTTTGGAAGGGTTCTTGGCTGTGCCAGTTTAGGGCAACCCCAAACCCAATGTCGACCCCCTAGTCTGGCAGTCTTTGTGATCCAGGATAAGGTTCAAAGGCTCCTGTGAAAATTCTAAATCCCCGATTTGTTGAGCCTTCCAAAACTCCAAGGACAAATTTTGATTTGGAAATGTAAAGACTGAGGTACACGTTGGGGAAAAATGATGCACGCCGGATAGACAGGTTTATTCGGTACAAAGATACCTGTGAAGAATGCAAGGTACCCTTTCATGGGAGGGAGGCCTTTGCAATTTTTTTACCTTCACATGCTGTGCATGTCGAAAGGGCCGATGTCCACCCGAACCCCCCTCCTCCCCTGCTTCATTTGCATTTGACCCTAATTGTTTCCGAATACGGGGTCATGAGACATGATTTCGAAAGCCCCCAAACTTCCCATCAACTTTGCTCTGCGCCTAGTGGGATCTGAAACCTGGATCCCTGGGTAACAATGGGTAGGCCGCACTGGTTTTGCCCTTCAGGGCTGGTTCCTTTCAGGAGTTTGCCCCTTCAGGGGCTGGTCTTTCAGGAGTTTGCCCTCAGGGGGGTCCTTTCAGGAGTTTGCCCTTCAAGGGGGGGGGGGCCTTTCAGGAGGTTTTTTCCCTTCAGGGGTGGCTTTAGGAGTTTTTGCCCTTCAGGGCTGGTCTTTCAGAAGTTTGCCCTTCAGGGGTGGTCTTTTTAGGAGTTTTGCCCTTGGGGGCTGGTCTTTCAGGAGTTTTTCCCTTGAGGGGTGGTTCTTTCAGGAGTTTTCCCTTTTAGGGGCTGTTCTCAGGAGTTTTGCCCTTCAGGGCTGGTCCCCTCAGGAAATTTTTCCCTTCAAGGGCGGTCTTTCCGGGGTGTTTCCCTTCAGGAGTTGGTGTTTAGGAGTTTTTCCCTTTTGGGGGGAGGTTTTTGGGTTTTTTTTCCCTTTTGGGGGGGTTTTTTTCATCCCCGGATTTTGCCCTTCAGGGGCCTGTTTTGTTGCAGGTTTTTTTCCCTTTCCCGGGGCCTGTTTTTTTTTTGGGGGGGTTTTCCCCCTTAAGGGGCCCTGTTTTGCATACGGGATTTGTCCCCCCGGGGTTGTTTTGGGGAGGGTGCGTTTTTGGGGGGGTTGTCTTCCCTGATGCACCCCCTTTTTTAAAAAACCCCTTTTTCCCGGGCCTAAGGTTTCAGGCCGGTGCTTACCCCGGGGTTTTTGTGGGGTTAAGCGACTGAGAGCCCTTAAACAAAATTTTCCCCCCGGATGGGGGCCGTTTCCATTAAAAAAAAAATTTACCCCCAAACAAAGGGGGGGACCCCTTTTTACCTGGGTGGGGGGAGAAAAAAAGCCGTAAAGTGCCTTTTCCCCAAGGGACAACGCCATACCCCCAAAACTGGGATCGAACCCGCCCTTTTTAAAAAAAAGAGCCCCCAAAACCCCAACCCCCCAAACTATACCCGGGGCAATGCACCCAAAATTTGGGGCCCCTTTTTTTAGTTTTTTCCCTTTAAAACTAAAAACCTTTTTAGGGCTGCGTTGAAGCATTGCTCCTTGTCCCCGGGGTTGGGGTTTCCCTCCCCCCAAAAGGCTTACGGGGGGAAAATAAAAATAAAAGTGGGTGGGGGCAATTTTCCCTGGGCCCTGGCCCCCGAAAACGGGCTTGGGTCTTCACAGCCGCATGGACAGACAGATCCAGGGAGTGGAGAAACGGGGAAAAAAACCCCTGAAAAAAAAATGGCTACTACACTCCAATAAAAACAATATCCATGGCAAAACTTTTGAGAGTCGTGAAATGTTTAAAAAAAAAAAAATTTTTTAAAGATTTGGGTTTTTTTTTTTTTTAAAACAAAATTAAAATTCCCCCATCTGTCTTTTTATTGTTATTTTGGGGGATCCTTTTTTGGAAAAAGGAAAAAAAAAAAAAATTTTGACAAGAGTGCAAATGGCCCCCCCCAAAAGGCTTTTGGGGATGTGGTTTGGGGAAAATAATCCCCCTTTTTTTTTTTTTAATTTTCCCCGGGGGCATGTGAAGATGTTTTTTGAAAAAAAGGCCCCTTTGGGTGTGTGCAAGATAAATAAATGAAAATAGAAAAATTTTAAAAAAAAACCAATTTTTGGGAAAGGTAAAAAACTACAGCCCTTTTGAACCCCCTTGCCTTCTATCTGGATTGGGGTTTTTTCGTTAAAAAAAATTTACGAAAAAAATATTTTTGCTTTTCAAAAAGGGGTTTAATTCCCCGGGCGAGGGGTTTTTTCCCCCCGGGGTTTTTAAATCAGTGGGGCCCCCCCCCCTCCCCAAAAGTCCTTCCCATGAGACAAAAAACCGAGGCCCCGTGTTTTGGGAAAAAACACGCAGATACTTCCAACTTTAAAAAAAAACCCCCTTTTAAAATAACCCCCTTCCAACCTATTTCCTTTTTAAAATTTAAAAACCCCAAACCACCCCCAAAACCTTTTTAAAAAAAACACAAATACCCCTTTTAACCAAAAACCCTTAAAAAATAAAAAAAAATTTAAAAAACTTTCTCCCCCCAAAACATACCCTCCCCATTTTAAACAAAAAAACCCCAAAAAAATTATTTACCCTTTTACCCAAATTTTCCCCTTTCCTAAAAAATTTTTTCCCAAAAAAATTTCTTTTTTTAAAACCCTTTTAAAGGTTTTTTTCAAATTTTTTAAAAAATTTATAAACACTAAACCCCCAAAAAAAACAACTTTTTAAAACAACCCCCCAAAAACCCTTTTAAAAAAAAACAACCCCACCCCTTATTTTAAAATTAAAAACAAACATTTTTGTAACCCAACCCCCCCCCCAAAAAAAAAAGGTTTTAAACCCCTTTTTTAATTCCCAAATTTTTCAAAAACCCCTTTAAAAAAAAAAACCCCTCAAAAAAATTTTTTTTTTAAAAATTACAGATAATTTAAAAATTTTCCTAAAAATTAAAAAATTCAACCCAAAACCATTTAAAAATTTTTTTAAAAATACCCAAAAAATTCCCTTACCTTTTTAAACCGTTTCCCCCCAAAAAAATCCCTAAAATAAATAAAAACCCCCCAATAAAAACCCAAAAAAAAAAATTTAATAAAAAAAAAAAAAATTTAAAACCTTTTTTTTTACAAAAAACCCCATCCCCCAAACCCCCCTTTTTTAAAAAACCCCCTTTTTTCCTAATTTCCAATGATTAAAAACTTTAAAAAATGCCCGATCTTCCCCCCAACCACCCCCTTTCATTTATTTTTTCTTTTGAAAAAAAAAGATTTTGTTCCCTTATATTTATTTTTTTTTCCTAAAAATTTTTCTTCCTTAAAAATTTTAAAATTTTTTCCCTTTATTTATTTTTAATTTCCACCCCCTTTTTTCCTAAAAAAAAAACACCTAATTTAATATACCCCAAAAAACAGCCCTAAAAATTTTTTTTTAATCTCTAAGTATGAAAATTTTTTACCCATTTATGGGGAATGAAGGGGTTTTTCGTTTTTTTTTTTTAAAACAGTGGGGAAAAAAACTTCACAACTGAACTGAATTCAAATAAATTGAAATTTTAATTTTAAAACCCAAAATTCCAATTACCGCATATTTATTTTTCGGGCAATTTGGGTTTTAATTTTGGGGTGAGTGTGTTGCCACAAGAGCAGTACCCCCCCAAAAAAATGTCTTTTAAAAAGTAATTTTTTTCCCTAAAAAGGAAGGGCTTTATTCTGCAGAATTTTTTTTGGGGCTCTTTCTTGGGTCGTGGGTCTTTTACGTGCCCCCGAATGTGGCTGCATTTTTGGAAAACCTTTTTCCCCCCTCCCCCTTTCCAAAGGGGTTGTATTTTAGGCCCCCCCTACAGTCTAGTGGAAAAAGGGGGAAAGTTTCGGGCAATAAACGGGGGCAGTCCCTTAAAAACCCTCGGGTCCTCCCAATTACCAGTAAATGGCAACATTAATGACATCATTGATTGGGGTGAAAAAAAAGATTTTTTATCCTCCAGACTCTTTTTAACACCCCGAATAAATGACATGCAACGTTTTATATTCAAAAAATAAAAAATTTTTTACGTATTTACTTTTTGTCCACTTTTTTTTTTCAAGATAAAGCCAAACCCAACTCATAAATGTAGAGTCAAGCAAACTTAACTGCGCTGACAAAAATGTTTAATATCAGCAAGTGCAAAAATTAACTACAATAACAACAACACGTTAAAACTTGTTCCGTCTTCCGGAAGAGTAGGCCGTTCTGTGGCGGTAGGAACGGATGATATTAAACACACACACACACACACACACACACACACACACACACACACACACACACACACACACAAACCTGCATGCACACAGGTGTGTTTAGACATCATTCTTGAAGTCCGAATGCGACAACCTTAGCGGTGAGCAAAAATGGTAGCATATGCAAAATTTCATCTTCAGTCAACCTCGGAGCATGAACCTCGGAACGAAAAAAAAATGTAAAGATGACAATTCACAATTACCACAGGCAAAAGCCACATCGTTCCATTTAACATTATTGTCAGTTTTCTTGTGATCACATCAAAACTGCTCTGCTAAAACTTTCAGCAAGAAAATGCATAACCATGTCTTAAAACACAAGATGTCCATTTGCACCTGTTGATGTAAAGATGCTTGCCTCCCTACCATTTAATATTAGGATCGTTTATCCAAAATATCTTTGTCTATTTCTCAATTCTACAGCACTATTTGACAATATTGAAAAAGAAAAAAAATGAGCTGTAGGAAGAAGGGGAGCATCTCCACATCTTTTCCATTTCAAGCATTAACATAATCATAAGTAAGGGTTTATGCTTTTTTTTTTAGGGGGGAGGGGGGTTGGGGAGGGGTTAAGATCTTAAGCTCACACTTAAAACCTTCCCTTCACATCTTGCTTTAACATCCTGATCAAAAACAATCTTGCCTTGAAAGTCTGGATGTGGTGTGTGTGTGTGTGTGTGTGTGTGTGTGTGTGTGTGTGTGTGTGTGTGTGTGTGTGTGTGTGTGTGTGTGTGTGTGTGTGTGTGTGTGTGTGTGCGTGTGTGTGTTGTGTGTGCGTGTGTGTGTGTTTGAAGGATGCATATTCGTGACAGTACCAAACCATTTTGGTTCACGACACAGCTGTTTCAATCAGTTTTCAAAACCACGGAATAGGCCTGGTTGGTTTATGACACAACTACACTAGATCAGACTCTCAGCCCTGGTCCTTGTGAATGCGCCAAATCACTCACTGCACTCAAGATTAACATTTCTTGGCAGCAGTTGTCATGAAATTCACAAAGCAGGGATTTCCCCCTAAGTTTTAAAATAAATAAGGAAGATTAAAGGCCCGAAACACTTGTTTGAAGGGGGCTTCTCCTCTGAGGACTCTGCTGCCATGCTCTACGCGAGTTTCTTACCACTATCGATACCTAATGGCCTACTTACTAAGTAGCTACTTCTAAATAAAAATTACTCACCAGTGCTGCTCTTCAGTGCAGTGCTGTCTTTCTATAAAAAAGACAAAGGCAAAAACGATGATGTTCAAAATCCCACATTTTGCTTTCCCAGCTGTTCAAGTGGTCCACACTGCATGCAGATGTCAGGCCGTTTGAAATGGCAAGAGAAAAAAAAAGAAAAGAAAGAAACAAATCAACTCACCGGAACTCGCAACAGAGACGCGATTTGCACGTGTGTGTTGTGTCGCTAAATGTGTTTTCTGTCCCTAGCTGGAGTAAGACCTTCAATTGCAAAAACCTGGTCTTAACAATGTAACTGGAAATTATTTCTAAACTGCCGGGCACTTCGTTTTCTATCAATACACTTGAAAAACCCACCCAAAATGATGGCCATAGAAAGATACTTTATATAAGATAAAAGCTATGTCGAGACTGCAAACTCAAAACGTGTACAAGACTCCTTGACTTACCGAGGACAATCTGTTGTTCTATTGATATGCACGTTCACAAGAAGAATTTCAGATTTAGATTCGTTTGTTTTGTAATTTGCAGTCTGTGCATTGACAGCCCATCTGGTAAAGGAAAGGGGAGGTTGTTTCAAAACCCAGGGAGAAGTTCTTACCTCTCTTGAGCATATTCATTTTAGGATATAGACCACTTTACGACACAACACATGCACAACAATGTTCAGTTCAAGGTATTGTTCAGCTACTCACGAATGTTTTACCGTTTGGGTTTTTCTTTGAACAAAGGCTTATTTTGGGTGGTGGATGTGTAGGCTACTTTCAGCAATGTTCCTGCTGACTGTTTCTCTGTCTGTCTCTGTCTCATACATATCAGAGCATATTATGCATGTATTCAGTAGGGGGGAGGGATGCGTGCGAGCGTGCGTGTGTTTGCGCGCGCGCGTGTATGTGTGTGCGTGCGTACATGTGTTGTTAGGACAGTACGCGTCAGTACAACATGACAATTTATGTGAAGAAGAGGAAAAATGAATTAAAAAAAATTAATGATGCTGAAGCAGATATCTTAGAAAACAAAACCACTCAAACAAAGAAACCAGATCTTAGGTGTATTAAAGAAATGACTGCATCTTAGGCCCAGTGCATTCGTCTGTATCTACACCTCGTATCATGTTTAAGAGCACATTGCCCAGAATACCTACAGGCGTACTGGTCATACGTCTGAAAGTGCGCCCATAAATTATCCTCATCATTATCATGTTGCTTTGAACTTTTGGACCGCAGTGCTATTCTGTTTTTTGTGTTCGTGTGGCAACTGCCCTGCGCTGAGCTGTGCTGTGGTGCATCAATTGTATATTTTCATTAATATTATGTGTAATACTATGTATTGTTGCCTACACTTTACCAGCTTTCGTTCCGACAGACTTGCTAGATTCAAGCCAGGCTGTTCAATTTGTGAATGTGGTATCACCACAAGAACAGCACCACCCATATTAAAGATGTTAGTAAAGTGTGTATGCCTGCCTACAGTAGAAAACTCTCTTGGTGCCGTGGGCTCTGTTACTGCACAAAAGTCGGGGTAGGATGGGACTCCAACCGGCCTTTTGTCACATCTTATTTATCTGCCCCTTATTTTTGAGGGTGTGTATGGGCAGGCACGCCTGTATTTGTGACACTGCACCACATTAGGAGTCGCATTGCACCAGAGGTCAGTTTTTAGTTATTGGCATGTTATTAATTTGCAATAAAATGGCTATACAATACCAAAAAACAAATTGAAAATCGGACAGTCCTATCAAGTTATTACAACTGCAGGAACTGGCAAAATAAGAAATTGACAAGTTAGTAGGTGGCCAGAATGAGGACTTGGCTATTTTCAAAACACGTTTAAAGACAAAAGGAAAAATTATGACTTGATATTTCACTTCAATGTAAATAAGTGCTAGAGTTTTATAATCGATAAAAATCTCAAAATCCACACAACCTCACCCCCACCTGCCCAAAATGTCCCCTAGCAGAAAAGAGGGTTATGTGCTAAGCGACTCATTTCGTGGTAGATCGTCACATTTGTGTTAGCCTTTTTTGTGTGTGGCATGGCCCTGCACTGTGTTGTGATGCATCATATTATGTGTTATACTATGTGTTGTTGCGCAAACTGGGCAAGCATTTGTTCCGACGGACATGCTGTATTCGCCAGGCAGTTCTCTTTGGGGCTGTAGTATCGCCACAAAAGCAGCGCCACTCATCAAAGAAGCTAGTAAAGTCTGTGTGCCTACAGTAGATCACTCTCATGGTGCTGTAGAGTCTGTTACTGCGCAAAAGTTCGGGTATGATGGGACTGAAAAATAGCCGTTTGTCACATTTTCTCTAGATGTATATGTGGCTTGTTTTTGAGGGTGTGTATGCAGGTGCCTTAGCATGTATTTGTGATTGCCGTGTGTGTGTGTGTGTGTGTGTGTGTGTTCGCGTGTGAACACGACCCTACACTGTACTGTGGTGCAATTATTTAGTCAAGATTTAATGTAAAACTGCGTATTGTTGTATACACTGTACCAGCTTTTGTTCCATCATACTGTATTGGCCAGGCTGCCTCTTTGGGGCTGTGATGTCACTACAAGAACAGCACCACCCCAACAGCCACCATAGCACAGTGGTTGAGAGCCGGTAAGCGATGTCCGTTCCTGTTCAGTTCGCATAGGGAGTATGTTTGTGTCATCCATGCCACTAACCACGGCTGCTCTTCTCTCCTGAAAAAGATACATAGAGTTTTGATGACTCCTATGTACAAGATGTGTGCCTTGTTCACATAGGGGACCTGGGTAGCGTCAAGTAGAAGACTTCATGGGAGTTTGGGTCAGGATTGTTTGAAGTGCATTACATTGTATCGCATGGCATTGTATTGCACTGAATGGTTTTCCATTGTATCATACTGTATTGTTTGTTTTACGTTGTATTGTACAGCAATACATTGTATTGTTGACCATTTGCAGTCAGGCAGACTTTGAGCTGATCTTTCTTTTCATATGTACATCTGAGTGAACGTATTTGATGTCCATTCTCTGCACCCCAGAAACACGGCACAATTATACAGTTTGGGATGTGATTTTCTTACAGAGGTTGTTTAAACTACAATCCACTGTGAAATCGAATTGCATGCTACAGAACGTTTTCAACCTCTACCCAAGAAAACAGAGCATCGACAATTCACAGGTGTGTCTCAAAATAGAAACACGGCGCTCTGATTATCGCCCCTGATCACATGGGAGATAATATACTTACCACCCCATCACACCCCACACACACACCACACACACACACACACACACACACACACACCACACACACACACACATAATTATATATATATATATATATATTATATATATATATATATATATATATATATATATTATATATTATATATGTGTGTGTGTGTGTGTGTGTGTGTGTGTGTGTGTGTATGCTGATAGTATGGCTGACATATATATATATATATATATAAATATATATATATATATATATATATAT
>CM060341.1:860396-875396 GCA_030674155.1 Stramonita haemastoma
CCCCCCCACACACACACACATACACACGTGCGCACCCCTGAAAAAAACAATCAAGAAATTTGACAATACCTTAATACCATCTGGGGCATTGCAAATTATCATAATAAGTAGCAGTACAATAATAAGGACCGGGATAGCTAAGTGGTCAGAGCGCTGGCTTTCCCCAAGTCAAGTTCAGCAGCGTCGAGCGTGGTTACCAGTTGGATGGGTGACCGTTTGTGCGCCTTGGTTACAGAACTGTCCCCCAGTTCACCCAGCTGTAAATGGGTACCTGCCCTCTTTAGGGTCAGGGAAGGTAAAGCAGCGAGGGAGAGATGGGCGCCGCCCTCAATATGCAGGCCCCTATTTATTTAATTTATTTATTCTTTTATATCGAGGATAACAGAATAAGCAATCATGTGCTTTTTTTCATCCGGTCCCCGTGTGTATGCAGTTTTTGTAAATATTGTCATCTGTTCCCACCGGCACACGATGGCCTACTCTTACGAAAAGCGGAACAGGATTTAACGTGTGCGCAAGGTGTTCTGCGTGTGTTCGCACACGGGGCCTCGGTTTAAAGTCTCATCCGGACTTTTGGGGAGAGTGGAGTCAGCACTGATGTTAACTCCAGGAGAAAAATTTCCTCGACCGGACTCGAACCTGGAGAAACTGAGGTCTCTGATGCCTCGCTCCCCTACGACCTCTTAGGTTATGGGACACCTTTACCTTTGCAATATAACGCATATCTATACCACCCCTTCACTATCAGTCAATTGTTAACATACAATATAGTATAATATAATACAAGACAATACAGTACAATACATACAAACAACACAACACAGTACAATTCAATGCAATACGATACAATACAAACAACACAACACAACTGAAATACAACATAAATAAAATACAGCACGACACAATACAATATAACACAATACATCACAGCGCAATACAATACAATACAAACAACACAACACAATACAGTGAAAACAAATGCAAACAACACAATGCAATATAAACAACACAACACAATACGACACCACAAAACACGATACAACACAACACAATGCAACACAACACAATGCAATACAACATAATACAACACAAGACAATACAGTACAACACAACACAATACACCAGAACACAACACAACACAACACAATACAACACAACACAACACAACACAACATAACACAGTACATCACAACACAACACAGTACAACACAATACAATACACCGCAACACAACACAATACAACACAATTCAAAACAATACAACACAACACAATACGACACCAGAAAACACGATACAACACAACACAATACAACCCAACACAACACAATAAAACACAACACAATACAGTACAACACAACACAATACAGTACAACACCACACAACATGATACAACACAATGCAACACAATACAACACAACACAATACAATGTGTAGGCCATCGTGTGCCGGTGGGAACATATGACATTTACAAAACTGCATACACACGGGGAGTGGATGTTAAAAAGCACAAAAGTGCTTATGCCATTATCTTCGATATAAAAGAGTAAAATAAAATTTTAAAAAATATATGTGACGGGGCGGTAATTAGATTACTTCCCATGCTATCGGAACTGCCAATCGCAGCGTCGTGGATCTAAATTTAGATCCACAACTGTGAATTGTGCGACGTTCTGTATCGTTGGGGGTGGTCGAAAGCCGTCTGTGGCATGCACTTTGCCCGTAGCGGTAAAATGTAGTATTTATGCAGCCTCTTTTAAGAGGCCACATTCCCATTGTCTGACCGTGCTGTCGTTACCGAGAAGTTGCACCGAGCCGCGACATATCAAATATCTGCACTCTGCTACATAAATAAAATAAACAATACAACACTACACACTATTTACCCTTTCCTGGACTTGGCTTTGGTATCGCTTGTTCCCCGGCCGTCCTCCGAACCAGTGGCGCTGGACTGCGGCTCCCAGTATCCCAGCACCGCCCTGTATCCGCTGTATTTTTTGCTCTGTTGTTCCATGTCGTCATAGCTGACTGGTTTGGTGCTGGACCGCGGCTCCCCGTATCCCATCGCCATCCTGTATCCGCTGTAACTTTTGCTCTGTTGTTCCATGTCGTCATAGCTGTAGGGCAAGGAATGAACAGAGAAAATTACAGTTAGACAGAGAGATAGATAGATAGATAGATAGATAGATCTGTATGTGGTTTTTTATATTTTATTCTTTTATATCGAGGATAATGGAATACGCACTAATGTGCTTTTTCACATTGTGTTGTGTTGAGTTGCGTTTTGTGTGTGCGTGCGCGTGTGTGCGTGTGTGTGTGTGTGTGCGTGTGACAGACAGGCACAGAGAGATAGAGGGGGAGAGAGATTTAATTTGATTTAATTTATTCTTTTATATCGAGGATAATGGAATAAGCGAATGTGCTTTTTATATCCAGTCCCCGAGTGTGTGCAGTTTTGTAACTATTGTCATCTGTTCTCACAGGCACACAATGGCCTACTCTTACGAAAAGCGGTTTAGGATTTAACGTGTGCGCAAGGTGTTCTGCATGCGTTCGCATACGGGGCCTTGATTTATAGTCTCATCAGACAAAAAATTTGGGGAGAGTGGAGTCAGCAGAGAGAGAGAGAGAGAGAGAGAGAGAGAGAGAGAGAGAGGGGAGAGAGAGAGAGAGAGAGAGAGAGAGAGAGAACTCTAAATCGAAAAAGATATGCACAAAAAGGTCATTGGCATAAACATAATGAGGGTTCTAAAACTATGAAGCATTCGTTTGATTTCTTTTTTTAAGAGAAAAAAAAAAACAATGGCAGATTTACCTTAAGATCAAGTGCTGCAGCTGCACTGCCTAAGTCGTTTATTATTTTTTTTTTTTTTTTGTAAACCTACAACTATTAATTTTCAGTTAGCGGAAAAATGTCATTAGCAAGCAAAGCTGTGTGAAGTCTCAGAGAAAAAGTGGCACCATGTTTCATTATTTTTCTGACGTCTATGGTTAACTCATTAATTTAACAAAAATAAAATATTTAAGGACTGCGCGCATCACCCTGCTTGACACCAGTGGTACTGTTTCTTTGTATCCGTCAGTTTAATTAACTCAGTTGTGTAGTTTTACCTCTTATAATGTCAATACATAGCACTGTAGTAAAACCAAAAAAAGAAATTAGAAGCGCAAGAGTGCTTATTCCTTTATCCTCAATCACTCACACTCACTCAGTCCCATGTCCCAAAGGACGTAGGGGGGACATGAGAGAAGACGCAACGGAGATCCTTTTCCATGCTTCACGATCCTGTGTGGTTAGTAGGAGGTGTTGCAGGGGTTGGGCGGTCCAGTCTTTGATGTTGTCAACCCATGATTTCTTTTGGCGGCCTCTTCTCTTGCCCTCGACTGTTCCTTGCAAGATGGTTTTTGCTAGGGTGTTGTGTCTTGTGGTGTGACCAAACCACATCAGCTTTCTCCCCTTTATGGTGGAGAGCAAAGGCTCTTGGGGGCCCATACGCTTTTTGATTTCTTCTTTCACATAGTTATTGGTCTTGTGTTCTTTGTATGATATTTTGAGGAGTCTTCTGTGGCACTTGTTCTCGAATGCTTGGATTCTCCTCTCTAACTCTGCTGTCAGAGTCCGTGATTCACAGCCATATAGGAGGATAGATATCACGAGGGATTTGTAGAGGTGGTATTTGGTGCAGAAGCTGATGTTGTTGCTTCTGATGATCCTCTCGAGTCTGACTAGAGCAGATGTTGCTGTTGCAATGCGAGCTTTCACTTCATTGTTTGATGTGCCATTTTTTGTTAGGATGGAGCCTAAGTATTTGAATTGGCTCACCTCTTCCAATATTTCTCCATTCATCTTTATTTCCGTGCTGTCATTACTCGCGCTGTTGACCATGATCGCATACACACAATCTCCCCATTTGGTGAACCTCAGAGCTCCAGCCGAGGAGCAAAGAAGAAAACAGCAGCAACAACAAAAACTCCCACAGCACACAGATCCAGCAGAACTCAGTCAAGGGTCCATGCATGCCCAGTGCTAAAATCAGCGCGCCCGGCCCGTCTTTTGTACCAAGTCCAAGTGTCATCAGTTCCTGCTGCTATGATTAGCACCAGCTGGGCTGGCCTGGGATGGAATGGATAGGCATCTGAGAGTAGCTGAAAGTGAGGGGACACTGACAGCTGTGCGAGCTCCAACCGAAAACAACAAACAACTAAAAAACAAAAAACAAAATAAACAACCAAATCTTTGTCCATAACACCAACCTCACAACGCACTCTCCACCGGCAGGGTCGTCTGCTGGATAGCCGTCTCCATAGCCCGAATTGCCATAGTTGTTATCATTGTCCGAATAGCCACAGCCGTCATCCTGTCCCGAACTGCCGTAGCTGTCTCCATAGCGCGAATTGCCGTAGCTGTCGTCCCCAGCTGAGGCCCCCCCCCCGTACTGGCTGTATTCCTCGCCGTACACCACGGCGTAGGCCTCTGCCATAATCCTGTGAACAGAATGATTGTGGTGTTATCAGTTATTGACACTCTGGCTCCAAAGCCATAATTCTGTTAACAGATCAATTGAGGTGTTACCAACTGACCCTATGTCTCCATCGCCATAATCCTGTTAACAGTATAATTGTGGTGTTAATTTATCAATTGACACTATGGCTCCATCGCCATAATCCTGTTAACAGAATAATTGTTCTCTATTTGTGAAATAATACATTTTTGAATTCTGAATTGAATTGTGAATTGTGGGTTACCCATTGACCCTATGTCTCCATAGCCATAATCCTGTTAACAGATAAAACAATTGTGAATGTGTGTGCGTGTGCGTGTGCGTGTGCGTGTGTGTGTGTGTGTGTGTGTGAGAGAGAGAGAGAGAGAGAGAGAGAGAGAGAGAGAGAGAGAGAGAGAGAGAGAGAGAGAGAGAGAGAGAGAGAGAGAGAGAGACTTCAGACTTCAGACTTCAGACTTCAGACTTCAGATGATTTATTCATTTAAGGCCACAGCCCCATATGAAGGGGGGCAGAAAAAAAAGCAATACATATATTTATACCAAATACAAAACAGCAAGCAATACTTTGATATTCCACACAAGATAACCTAAGACATAAGTTTTTCTCTTAACTGAAAAGCCTTATATAAAAATAGAGCCAGATTGTGAACAGTTTTATCATGGACTGATGCCATCAGCAACCCTAACCGGAATAAACAGGATCGGGCATAAAACTTCTCAGGAATGAATTTTACACGTAACTTAGTGAGAGCAGGACACTTCAAAACAAAATGGACTTCGTCTTCAACTGATTCTTTACATAGTGGGCATAACATATCGGTAGCAGATATTCTTCTATAGCGGAGAGCATGTGCAGAAATGTCCGAAATGCCACATCGAAATCTGGTTAGAACTAATCTCAAGTGCTTATCCATGTTTACTGAAAGGTATTTCTTTACTACATGTGTTGAACTATAAACCCTGTATATATCAAATCTATCACTAGAGTTGATATGGTTTTCCCACTTTTGCCATCTACAATCTACCATTCTCTGACGAAGAGTTTTAATAAATGCATTTGTTTGTCCTACACCCTGGTATAGCCATGCATACCCAAGTCCCAGTTCAGATAAACATATTCGTATATTAGAAACCCAATTAACTTTACCCTTTGCATCTAAATCAAGCAACATGTTGTATGCTTTTCGTGGTAGCCTATCGTTATTCATCTTTAATAATTTAAACCAGTATTGTATGCACCTAACTGCAGAATTAATGAAAATAGGGTATCTGTTTGTTTCTCCATATACTAAATCATTTGGTGTTTTCTTTCTAACCCCTAAAAACCTTTTCAGTCCAAACAAATGAACAGACTCACAGAGCTCAGCAGCTTTTACATCTAGGCCCCACAATTCAGAACCATACTGCATTATAGGCTGTACTTGCATATCAAATATCTTAACAAACAGTTGTAGAGAGTTATTGTTTAACACAAACAGTTTCTTCATAATCTGAAACAGGGCATTCTTTGCTTTACTAGATAAGTCCCTACAAGCAGCTGCAAAACTTAAACGAGTAGAAAATAGTATACCTAAATATTTGTAAGCATTTATAATAGGCATTGGAACATTGTCATAAAACCATTTTTCTCTTGCTGCTAGGTGACCTCCCTTTCTAAATACTACGATATTGCTCTTATTCAAGTTGACTTTCAGTTCCAATTCACTAGCTGCAATCTTTAAGTTGTTGAGCTGAGTTTGCAAGCCAATCACTGTCTCAGAAAACAAAACAATATCATCAGCCAGTAATAAAATAAACAATTCAGTAGGATCAGTTGTGAATCTGGCACCGTGCCTTCCTTTTTCAATTAGCTGTTCTGCTAGTTCATTTATAAATATCGTGAACAGGACAGGACAGAGAGAGAGAGAGAGAGAGAGAGAGAGAGAGAGAGAGAGAGAGAGAAACAGTCAGACAGACAGACAGACAGACATGGACACAGACACAGACAGAAACAGACAGAAAGACAGACACAAAGACAGACACACATAGACAGAGACAGAAAGAGATAGACAGACTGAGACAGAAAAACAGAAAGAAAGAACAACAGACAGACATAGACAGGAAAACAGACAGAAAGAGACAGACAGAAAGACGAACAGATAGACAGACATACACACAGACAGACAGACGTAGACAGAAAAACAGACAGACAGACAAGACAGACAAGACAGACCAGACAGACAGGACTCACTCATGTCGCTCCCGTTGGCAGTCACTGCACATGCAGCTTTCCACTCGATGCTGTTGCTGCTGCATCTCCCGTCTGTTGGGGTCTGTGAAACCACCCACAGACAATACAAGGGAGTTAAAGGGAATATATGTGACGCTCCACCACGAAACGAGTCGCGCGCTTAGCACATTGCCCTATTTTGCCCTAGGAGCCATTAAAGGCAGATGGGGGGTGAGGGGGGGGGGTTCCAGATTTTGAGATTTGGATTGATTATTAAACTATATCCGTTTATCTACCTGATACTGAAATATCCAGGCATAAGTTTTGTTCCTTTTGCTTTTCAATGTGTTTTGAAAATACCCAAGCCATCATTATAACAACCTGTTACGAAAATAAACTTGCCCATTTCTCATGTTGTCACATCCTGCAGTCTATCATTTCAATTTGTAATGACTTTGCGCAGAATTGTCCGGTTTTCAATCTATTTTTTGTATTGGATAGCCCTTTCAGTGCAGATTAATAATTTGTCAATGACTCAAATTTGACATCTGGTGCAATGCGACTCCTTATGTGGTGGAGTGTCACATATACCTCATACGGGATAGGACGGGATATAGCCCAGTAGTGGTCAGAACATTGCTCGCAATTTTAACCACCGGGGTTTGATCCACGGTGGAGGGTTTTTTTTTCTCTGGAGGTACAATCTGTGCTGACTCCATCCACTCCCCTCAAAAGATTTTTGTCGGATGAAACTATAAACCCAGGCTTCGTGTGCGAACGCGCGGAACGTCTTGGGCACATGTTAAATCCTGTTCCAGTTTTTCGTAAGAGTAGGCTATCGTGTGCCCAGTGGGAATAGATGGCATTTAGAAAACTGCATGCACACGGGGACTGGATTTTTTTTAAAAAGCATATGAATGCTTATTCCATTATCCTCGATATAAAAGAATAAATATTTTTTTTAAAAAACGGGACGGGACGGGTTAGCTCAGCGGTCAGAGCGCTCGCTTTCCCCCAGCCAAGTTAAGTAGCGACGAGAGTGGTTGCCAATTGGTTGGGTGACCATTAGCGCGCCTTGGCTTCAGTACAGTCCCCCAGTTCACCCAGCTGTAAATGGGTACCTGCCTGTTTCGATCGTTTTGCCAGATTCTTTTTCGCATGGGGTTATAGTAAGATTGAAACAAAATGGAGGTCTTGTGTTGATATATTTCTAGTGCCTCTTGTTAGAGCTGTTTTTGTATATCTACTTAGTCATTGTAAAAGAAAACTGTCAGGAACTGGTAACAGGAAAAACTCCAGATATAGTGTAATGTGAATGTAGATTAGTTTAGGCTTTAATACACACATTCACAACAGTTTTGATAGGCTATTTTTCTTTTTTATGTATATATTATAGTTTTCACAGATGTAGACATTTTGAAATGTATGTATCAAATGCAAATACATTGAAAAGGACCGTGCCAGTAAGTGCACAAAATGGGCAAAAAAACATTCCACAATGAACTGGCTCAGTTCTTTACCTAAAAATTTAAAAAAATGAATGGAAAAAAATATCAGTTTATACATTACATCTCATTCTTACTTTTTATTACTAGCTTCTCTCCTTTCTATCATGCTTTATGAGTATTGAAAACAGCATTTCATCCAACTTAGTTAATCGTCTAAAATCATATGATGGTACTATCAAGCTCAATGAATACTCCCCCCCCCCCAAAAAAAAAAATATATATATATAAAATGAAGTAAGTAAAAAAAGTGAATCAAGCGAATAAATGTAAGTCTAGTTTGCAAAATATCTTATTTCGGCTGCTGTAATTTCCCACTGGTCTCTACTTTATTTATTTATTTTATTTATTTATTCATTCATTTATTTATTTAATTATTTATTTACTTATCTATTCTATTATATCGAGGATAATGGCATAAGTACTCGTGTGCTTTTTTTACAACCAGTCCCCGTGTGTATGCAGTTTTGTAAATGCCATCTTTTCCCACGGCACACAGTGGCCTACTCATGCGAAAAGTGGAACAGGATTTAACGTGTGCGCAAGATGTTCTGCATGCGTTCGCACATAGGGCCTCGGTTTACAGTCTCATCCAAAGGACTTTTGGGGAGAGTGGAGTCGGCACTGATGTTAACTCCAGAAGAAAAATCTCCTCGAACGGAATCAAACCTGGGTCGTCAAATTGCGAGCACAATGTTCTGACCACCAGGCTATCTCATCCCCTCTTTAAAAAACTAATGTCAAAGCTATCAACTCTCAATGACATATCCAGAAAACTGACTGGAGAATTATACACTCTCTAGACATATAATTTAGATTCAGAAAACTGATGGCAGAATTATACACTCTCTAGACGTACAATTTATGTTCAGAAAATTGACGGCAGATTTATACATTCTCTAGACATATAATTTATATTCAGAAAACTGACAGCAGAATTACACGCTCTCTAGACATTATTTATCTTCAGAAAACTGATGGCAGAATTATACACTCTCAAGACATAATTATAATTTATATTCAGAAAACTGACGGCAGAATTATAAACTCTCTAGACATATAATTTAGATACAGAAAACTGATGGCAGAATTATAAACTCTCTAGACATACAATTTATACTCAGAAAACTGGTGGAAGAATCATACACTCTCTAGACATACAATTTATACTCAGAAAACTGGTGGAAGAATTATACACTCTCTAGACATACAATTTATACTCAGAAAACTAGTGGAAGAATTATACACTCTCTAGACATACAATTTATATTCAGAAAACTGACGGCACAACTACAAACTCTCTAGACATTATTTATCTTCAGAAAACTGATGGCAGAATTATAAATACTCCAGACATACATTTTATATTCAGAAAACCAATGGCAGAATGATCAATTCCCTCCCTTAAGACATACCTTGACAAGAAATGTTTTCCTGCGATTCCAACGAAGGATCTGGCTGTACCTGAAACAAAACTTAATCTTAAAAATCAACCATCCAGCCCTCTTTATATACTTTTCAAATACTAACCCATTACAACAAACATGACGTCACCAAAATACACGTCAGCGAAATCAAACCAATCAGAATGACGGATCTTCAATCACATGATTATTCACGTCATTTTCTGTAAGTAAAACCAGCCAATCAGAATGATAGATCCTCAATGACGTCGTCCATCTCTGCTTCTCACGGGAGAGCAGAACAGGCAAAGTTCTCAGGCAAAATGGAGTTGAACTGGCGCACATCCAGCACTCTTTTACTAGGGCAGCTTTGAAACGAACAGTACACGGGACAAATCACTTGAACTGTCTCACACGCCAGTGAGGCCTCTTTGGTCCAGTCTCCTTGCTGGATGGTCCATTCTGCTCACCTGTTTTAGCACATAGGTGTTACCCCTCCCCTGCTAGAAGCAGTCTCCCTCTGTACCAGTTCTCCATCCACAGGTTCCTACCTAGCACCTCTCTGTGCTATGTCACACCTGTGCTGCTTAGTAACTTACCTGCCTAAACGTCTACCTCTGCTGTAGTGTTGATTTCTTCCTGAGTGCTTGAATTGCTTTTAGTGTGCTTGGCACCGTCGTGGCGCAGTGATTAGCGCCTTGGATTTCGGACTGGAAACGTGCGGGTTCGAATCCCATAAGAATTATAGGAATTGTACGGGAGATTGGAATGAGCGGCGTGGGAACAGCGGGACAGGGATGTTGCAGAAGATGAGGCAGTAAAAAGTACAGTGTGCTTGGCACATGCTGGAAGGGCGGTAGGACTAGAGACTATTCAGGTCGCAGTCCTTGCTAAACGATTGTCTTTTGGGTGTTGCAGGAACATATTTGATGGCCCCGTGAATGTGAATTTCAATCAGTCAGCTTCTCTGTTTGGTTTTTTTTTCCAGAAAGCCTTGCCAGGTTTCTGTCCCCTTCCTTCATCACTGAACAGCCCAAAGCTAGAAGTAAGCTGGAAGCTGACCTCTGCTTATTTACACATCATTTTGTTTTATACGTGTATCAAACCATCTCTCTGTGTCTGTGTCTGTGTCTGTGTCTGTGTCTGTCTGTCTGTCTGTCTGTCTGTCTGTCTGTCTGTCTGTCGGCTGTGTGTTCTTTTACGTACACTGATTGCATGCTACACACACACTACACACACACACACACACACACACACACACACACACACACACACACACACACACACACATACACACACACACAGAAAAAAGAGAGAGAGAGAGAGAGAGAGACGCGCTGGGACTGCACGGCGTTGGGGCGCGGCCCCCGGGTGGTGGATGGGGGATTGCACACGTGAACCAAAGCAGTCTAAGGGAAGGACACCCTGACAAAAAAACCCTGGTCCTCCAAGTCTGGGGGTTGGGCAGAAGGCCAACTACCTCCTCCCGTAAAAAAAAACCAAGTTACAGAAACTATGGACATAAATTTACAAAGAAACCAGGGGGGAGCAGGGATCGCCAACTCTGGCAACATGACGACGATGGGTGAAAGCCTCCGGGAAGCCCAGCGTCCGACGAGGTCCTTCGCAAGCCCCACCACTAAACTTAACATCGGACACTGGAATGTCAGAACAATGTATAGCATAGGAACAGCAGCTCAAATTGCAAGAGAAATGGAGGACTATAAACTAGATATATTAGGGATTAGCGAAAGTAGATGGACGGGAGCTGGCAAAGTAAAACTAGCATCAGGGCAGACTGTAATCTACAGCGGGGAGGATGAAATACATGAGAGAGGGGTTGCGCTCATGATCAGCCAAGCAGCAGCAAAGTCACTAATGGAGTGGACGCCTGTCAACCAAAGGATATTAACTGCCAGATTCTATTCAAGATTCAGGAGAGCAACAGTCATACAAGTATATGCCCCCCACAACGGAAAGGAAGCCACGGAAAAGGAACAGTTTTATCAAGAACTGCAAGAAACGGTAGATGGATGCAACAAAAACGACATCATCATCATCATGGGTGACTTCAATGCCAAAGTAGGAAGCGACAACACTGGGTATGAAAGGACGATGGGGGTGCATGGCCTTGGAGAGCAGAACGACAATGGAGAGAGGCTGTGTGAGTTCAGTCAGATGAATGGCCTCGTCATAACAGGTACACTGTTTCCACACAAGGACATACACAAAGCCACATGGGTCTCACCTGACGGGATGAGTAGGAACCAGATAGATCACCTGCTGATTAGCGGACAATGGAGATCATCTGTAATAGACTCGAGAGTACAGAGGGGAGCAGATGCCAACAGCGACCACTACCTGGTGAGGACCAGCTTCAAACTACGGCTCAGCACACACAGGAACAAGAACAGGGTAAAACCAAAGATAAACGTGGATAGACTGAAGGACGAAGAAGCAAAGAAAAGATACTGTGAGGCAGTGAAGAACAAACTGGAGGAAAACAGGACAGAGAGTGAAGACATAGAGACGATATGGGAGCAGCAGAGCAGTGCTTATGTCAATGCTGCAGAGGAGGTACTTGGATTCAGAAAAGGAAAAAGCAAACCATGGATCAGTGACAACACATGGAAGATGATAGACGAGAGGAAGGAAATCAAGACCAAGATAAATAGCATCCGGTCAGAAAGGATTCGGAGCAGGATGAAGGAAAGGTACAAAGAAAAGGACAAGGAAGTGAAAAGGAGCGCAAGAGAAGACAAGAGAAAATGGATAGCAGAGAAAGCACAGAGAGCACAGGCTGCGGCAGAGAATGGACAACAGAAAGAAGTTTACAACATAGTGAAACAGCTGACAAGACAAGGTACAAGACAAGCGGCAGCAGTGAAGAACAAGAATGGAGACTTGCTGAAGAGTAAGGAGGCCAGACTAGAAAGGTGGAAAGAACACTTTCAGGAGGTACTCAACAGGGATACACCAGATGACCCACCACAAGAAGATGACGAGGAGAGAGAAGAACTAGATATTTCAATAGAAACCCCTACACTGCAAGAGATAAGAAATGCACTATGCACCCTCAACAATGGAAAAGCACCGGGAATAGACCAAGTTACAGCAGAGATGCTGAAAGCGGACCCAGAGAATACCAGCAAAGAACTGAAAAGAATATTTGACCTCATATGGGAGAAAGAAACTGTTCCCACGCAATGGACAAAAGGACTCATCTGCAAGATACCAAAGAAAGGCAATCACCAAGACTGTGGAAACTGGAGAGGAGTCACACTACTGCCACTGGCCAGCAAGGTGCTGAGCAGGATACTGGTCAGCAGGATACAAGCAGGAGTGGATCCATCACTAAGAAAGGAACAAGCCGGCTTTAGGAAAGGGAGAAGAACCACAGAACAGATATTCATCATCAGGAACATCTTAGAACAAGTCAACGAATGGAATGCAACAATGTACATCCACTTTGTAGATTTTGAAAAGGCCTTCGACTCCCTACACAGAAACAGTCTTTGGATCATCATGCGCCAGTATGGAATCCCTGGGAAATTGATCAGGATGGTTAAGTCCCTTTATGAGGACTTTCAGTGCGCTGTCATAGATGAAAATGAAACAACAGACTGGTTTCCGGTGATTACTGGAGTGAAACAGGGGTGCTGCATGTCTGGATTCCTTTTCCTGTTGGTGATTGACTGGGTCATGAAGAAGACGACAGAGGGCGAAAGAACAGGGATCAGGTGGAATTTCACTACAATGCTAGAAGACCTCGACTTTGCAGATGACCTAGCCCTTTTATCATCGGCCATGAACCATCTACAGCAGAAAACAGCCAAGCTCGAGGACAATGCTGCTAAAGTAGGCCTGAGGATGAACGACAAGAAATGCAAAGCGATAAAAGCCAACAGCAAGAGCAAGGAGAAGCTGAAAGTCAGGGGAACGATGTCGAAGAGGTGGACAGCTTCACCTATCTAGGGGCCAATGTGACAAAGGATGGAGGAGGAACAGCAGATGTCAAAAGAAGGATAGCCTTGGCGAACACCCAGTTCAAACGCCTGTCTAACATCTGGAAAGCTGGAGACATCGGCAGCAAAACCAAAACCTCCCTCTTCAAGAGCTTGGTACTCTCAGTACTTCTGTATGGATGTGAAACCTGGAAGCTCACAAAAGGAGAAGAAGAAAAACTGGACACCTTCCAAACCAAATGCCTCCGGAAGATTCTTAAGATTAGATGGCAACAGCACATCTCCAACAAGGCAACCCTTCAGATGGCAGGGGCAGGGAAGATAAGTACAGAAATAAGAAGAAAGAGATGGAATTGGATTGGCCATGTCCTAAGAAAAGATCAGAAGAATGACTGTGCTGTGGCCCTCGGATGGACACCAGAGGGAAGAAGGAAGAGAGGCCGCCCAAAGACAACCTGGCGAAGAATGGTGGAGGTGGAGCGGAATGCTGCTGGATGGAGCTCTTGGAGCGCAGCACGCAGCGCAGCTACAGATCGAAACCAGTGGAGAAATGATGTCCAAGCCTTATGTGCCTACTGGCACGGAGAGAATTAAGGTTAAGGTAAGGAGAGAGAGAGAGAGAGAGAGAGAGAGAGAGAGAGAGAGAGAGAGAGAGAGAGAGGAGAGAGAGAGAGAGAGAGTATGTGTGTATGTGTGTGTGTTTGTGTGTGTGTATGTGTGTGTAAGTTTGTCTGTCTGTCTGGTTGTCTGTCTGTCTGTGTCTATGTGTGTGTGTCTGCCTGTCCGTCTGTATGTTTGTCTGTCTGTGTCTATGTATGTGTGCAACTTGATCACGGAGCACTCACTCTGTTGTCATGGCAGACAAAGTCACTTGACAATGTGTTGGACGTTTTATTGTCTACACACATAGGAACAAAATCCATCAGAAAAGTCATTAACATATACAATATCCATCAAACAAGCATAACAAAGAATGTTTTTTTAAACATATACAAACGTATGTCTGCCCCAAATGCCCACTCACTGCGAATGCACGCACGTGCGCACGCACGCACACACACACACACACAGACACAGACACAGACACAGACACAGACACAGACACACACACACACACACACACACACACACACACACACACACACACACACACACACACACACACAAACACACACACACACATACACACACACACTATCTTGCGCACATCTTGCGCTCACGTTAAATCCTGTTTCGCTTTTCATAAGAGTAGGCCATCGTTTGCCGGTGGGAACAGATGACAATATTTACAAAACTGCATACACACGGAGACTAGATGTAAAAAAGCATATGATTGCTTATCCCATTATCCTCGATATAAAAGAATAAAATTTAAAAAATTTAAAAAACATACATACACGGACACACGCACACATACAC
>CM060341.1:880396-887896 GCA_030674155.1 Stramonita haemastoma
AGACCATGACAGATTGTTATCAATTACTAATCCTAGAACTTTATGAAAATCAACTTCTTGAACTACATTACCACTAATGTCCAATGAACTACGGATTTTAGAAAGGTTCTGCCGTTTTTGTCTGGTAGTTATAATCATATGTTTACTCTTATGAGGGTGGATGCTCATATGATTTGAATCAGACCATTTTATCAATTGTTCTATATTAGTCTGTAAGGTAAAAATCACGTCATCTAATTTAGTGTGGCTAGTATGTAGTGTTGTGTCATCTGCAAACATTTCACAGTTAGCTTTTAAACAGAGGGGTAAATCATTAATATATATTGAGAATAGTATGGGTCCCAAGATGGAACCCTGAGGAACACCGAACAAAATGGGCAAAATAGAAGATTTAGATTCCTCAATTAAAAACAAGTTGTTTACGTTTGTCTAAAAATGATGACATGAGTTCTATTGTATTATCTGAAAGACCATACAGTTTCAGTTTTCTTAGAAGAAGCTTGTGATCAATCAAATCAAATGCTTTTGAAAAATCAACAAACAGGACACCAGTAATTAAATTGTTATTTATGTTGGTTAGCCATTTGTCAACTAAGTTCGTTAGTGCAGTGTGACACGAATGGTTTTTTCGAAATCCAGATTGATTGGGATGAAATAGGTCATGCTTATTGAAGTGGCTAAGAATGTGCTGTCTAATATGATTTTCTAAAGGTTTAGATAAGTTAGATAATATAGAAATAGGTCGATAATTTGCAGGATTAGAACGATCACCAGCTTTATGGAGTGGCAAAACTTTGGCAACTTTGAAAGCTTTTGGAAAACGATTTTTTGCTATAAATAGATTGAATACATAGGTCAATGTTTCTGAGATAACTGGAGCTGCTATTTTTAAGATCTTACCATTGATACCATCTAGCCCATATGTGCCTGTTTGTTTTAAATGGGTCAAAGCATTGTAAACTTCATTCACAGACATGAATGGAATATTAAGTTTTGATGAGATGTTTTTAGAAGCACAGAATTCATCTAGTACTTCAAGATTATTTAAGTGAGAGGTGTTAGTTTGGATAGTTGATTGAGCTATATTACAAAAATGATCATTGAGTTTATCTGGCACTATGTCTAAAGGAAGTGAAGATTTAGGTCTAAAATCCTTTTTAGTTAAGCGGTTTATGGCATTCCACATAGATTTATTATTAGACTTGTCAGAAACAAGCTTTTGAAAATACTCCTTTTTAGCCTGTCGTTTCAAATATGTGACAAGATTTCTTTGTTTAGTAAATTCATCCCTTGTTCCATTGATCAATAACAAATCTCGTAATTTTATTGCATCTTCAACATGTTTGGAGAGAGAGAGAGAGAGAGAGAGAGAGGAGAGAGAGGAGAGAGAGAGAGAGAGAGAGAGAGAGAGAGAGAGAGAGAGAGAGAGAGAGACAGACAGACAGACAGACAGACAGACAGACAGACAGACAGACAGACAGACAGACAGACAGACAGACAGACAGGACAGAGCGAGAGAGAGAGAGAGAGAGAGAGAGAGAGAGAGAGAGAGAGAGGAGAGAGAGAGAGAGAGAGAGAGAGAGAGAGAGAGAGAGAGAGAGAGAGAGAGAGAGAGAGAGAGAGAAAGACAGACAGACAGACAGACAGACAGACAGACAGACAGAGATTTGATTTGATTTGATTTGATTTGATTTGATTTGATTTATTCTTTTATATCGAGGATAATGGAATAAGCACTCTTGTGCTTTTTTACATCCAGTCCCCGTGTGTATGCAGTTTTGAAAATGTCATTTGTTCCCACCGGCATACGATGGCCTACTCTTACGAAAAGCGGAACAGGATTTAACGTGTGCGCAAGATGTTCTGCATGCGTTCACACATGGGGCCTCGGTTTAAAGTCTCATCCGAAGGCAAGGCAAGGCAAGGCAAGGCAAAATATTTTATTCGAGGATAATAGATAAGCACTTGTGTGCTTTTTTACATCCAGTCCCCGCCCTTTTCAGGGATACATCAAGTTGAAAAAATACTAAACAATAAAGCTTTATGCAAACCAAACAACACCCAAGAATAAGGACACTATATATGATAAGGTAATAAAAATGCACTCGATCAGAAGACAAAAATCAGAAGTCACAATAAAAGATTTTGATAATGAAAGAATAGAAAAGTGTTAATAGGTAAAGAGCAAACAAGAGAAGAGAATAAACAATTGAAAACATCAATCCACCACCATCTGTCAAAAATTATACATGTGACATAAATCATACATTTGGATAAAAGGGGGAAAAATTTTTTTTAAACTAATATCCTTATTGGAGGGGGGGGGGGGGAGATACTGCCAATAAAAATATAAATAAAATTAACAATTATAATGATCCAAATACCAAAAGTAAGGAACCATACCAAGTATCAAACAACAGGCAAGAATTAACACAGAGATACGATATTAAGGTAATGTTATAAAGTCACTGATTCAGAAACGAAAATGAGAAGTAAGAATCAATGATGATTTTGAGTTGAATAAAGAAAGCAAGAAAAACAAAGAAAAAACAAAAACAAAACAAAACAAAGAAAAGGCGCAATAATTAAGAGTAAACATGAAAATATGATGAGGTTAAATGACTGAAAGCATCAATCTACCACCATCTAACATCAAATAAGTCCCATAAAACAAGATTTTGATAAAGGGGAGAAAGAACAACAACAACAGGTAAGGAATACGACAGAGACACAATATTAAGGTAATGTTATAAAAAGGCACTCATTCAGAAACAAAATATGGAGTAAGAATCAATGATTATTTTGATTTGGATGATAAAACAAAAACAAAAAAACAAAAAAAAAAACAAATAAACAAACAAAAACAAAAACAAAAAAAAAAAAAAAAAAAAAAAAAAAAAAAAAAAAAAAAAAAAAGGCGCAATGATTAAAGAGCAAACATGAGAACATGATGAGGTTGAATGACTGAAAACATCAATCCACCACCATCTGTCATCAAAATAGTCCCATACAACATAAGTTTGATAAAAGGAAGAGAGAGAGAGAGAGAGAGAGAGAGAGAGAGAGAGAGAGAGAGAGAGAGAGAGAGAGAGAGAGAGAGAGAGAGAGAGACAGAAGAGAGAGAGACAGAGAGAGAGAGAGAACAGACAGACAGACAGACAGACAGACAGAGACAGACAGACAGACAGACAGACAGACAGACAGACAGACAGACAGAGACAGAGAAAAAGAGAAAGCACATGAGTGCTTATCCCATTATCCTCGATATAAAAGAACTTTAAAAAATAATAAAATTTAATATGGTGGTCATATGCTGGGGTGTCCTTGTATCTACCCCTAGAGGTTTGTTCAAACCATAGTGTGTACTTTTTCTATATCAGAATTATGCAGCCTTATGAAATGCCCATATCTCAGCCCTATATTGTAACATTGGCTGTATCTGGCTATCGAACAGCTTTAGAAATACGAAGGGTGAACTGTTTTTCAGTCTGCATAATGTCATTTGTATTGTCATTAACGTTTTCTGAGCTTTACCAGCCAAATCATCACAAAGTAAGAAGAAACTCAAAAGTTTTGCTGAGACGTATATGCCCAGATATTTATAGCTGTTGACAATCTTCATTTCTGTGCCACCATATTATGCCCATCTCTCCCTTGAATCCATATGTCCATCATTTTTATCTGTTACCATAGCGCAGTGGTTAGCACCTTGGGCTTCGGATTGGAAGGTCGCGGGTTCGAATCCCATAAGAGTCATAAGGACTTTTTGGACTCTAGCTGGCTCCTACCCAGAGTGAGTGTGCTGTGGGCTCAGTGGGAAGACTGGATCCACCTAATCGAGCTTCATCCACTTTATGGATGCGAATTTGAGAGTGTTGCTCAAATTACCTGACCAACACTGCAGGTGTCTGTATCTCTCGGGCCTGGTTGACACCAGGATATATTATGATAGTAAGCGTAGAGTACAGCCCTGTCCAGTAGTCTCAAAACACATGCACTTCCGTGTCAGCGTCATAACATCACCTTCATTATCATACATCATCATGCAATTAAAGAAATTGCCTCTGATTCGGTGGCCCCAGTTGCTCTGGTTTTATAGTGACTTCAGATTAGGTTTTCCCTATGCGCTTCTGTGCCTGTGTTGAGTTTGTGTCAAAGACTTTGGGGTTGGAGGTTGAGGGGGGGGGGGGGGGGGGGGGGGGTCATTGGAGGGACGTTGTGGTGGTCGCCACCTTGGGTGGATATCTCACTCAGTCTGGCTCCGCGACTGAGGTAATACCGATGTTTTTGTTTTTTTGGTATTTTTTGTTTTGTGTGTGTGTCTGTTTTAATTTTTGTTGCCTCGTCATCTGTAGCGTCCCCGTCCTGCTGTTCCCACGCCGTTCATCTCAATCTCCCCGCCACAGCCATACCCAGATTCGTTGTCTCATCCCCAGGGTCGGAAGTCCACAGGGAGCTTATCAATATTAGGCCGCCATCGGGCCACCAGCCAGAGGGGTCCTGCACTTCTGCTGGGTCACTTTGGTGGTGTTCAGTGGTGCCTGATCTGAGCTGACATATGCAGAACATCACCTACTAAGCCCCCTGCTAATGACAGTATTAGCTTAGTCGCGGAGCCACACACACACACACAAAACACACAAACACACACACACACAAACAAAAAACACATCCACACACACGCACGCGCGCGCGCACACACACACATACACACACGTACACACACACAAACACACACACACACACACACACACAGAGTCTATATCTCGACAACCCTGTCAAGAACTGAATACTCAAAAGTTAACCAAGCCAGTGATCTTAAGCGAATTATAAATGGCGAAGAAAGAAAATGTGTCTCAAATTACAAAAAAAAAAATGAAAAAAACACAAAAACAATCAAGGTATTTTGGGTTTTGTTGTTGTTGTTTATTTTCCAGAAGTCACATACAAACAACCAACTAAAACAAAACACAACAAACAAATGCTGCTAAAGGTAGTCAGTCACATATTGATTGACCGATTGGCTGTCAATGTTCCATTGATTGTTTGTTTGTTCTTCAAAAAAAGTCCTAACACATATCATTCACTCATTCATACTCTCTGTCTGTCTGTCTGTTTGTCTGGTCTGCGTGTGTTAGTGTGTGTCTGTCTGTGTGTCTGTGTTGTCTGTGTGTCTGTGTGTCTCTGTGTGTGTGTGGTGTGTGTGTCTCTCTTCCTCTCTCCTCTCTCTCTTCTCTCTCTCTCTCTCTCTCTCTCTCTCTCTCTCCTCTCTTCTTCCTTCTCCCTCTCTCTCTCTCTCTCTCTCTCCTCTCCTCACTCTCCCTCCCTCCCCTCTCTCCCTCCCTCCTCCCTCCCTCCCTCTCTCTCCCTCTCTCTCTCCTCCACTTCTCTCTATCTCCCCATCTCTCTCTCCCCTCTCTCTCCCTCCCCCCTTTCCTTTCCCTCCCTCAACTCTCTCTCCCTGTTACACCCAGTTTTTTTTCTTGAATGTTCTTCCATCTTGGGCCAGGCCTGACCGAGTCTTTCGCTCTAAGACCAGGCATGGGGAGGCATCTGTGAAGCAATCGCTGTCCCCAAAACCTCCCCCAGACCTGGAGAAGGGGGAAGAGTCCTGGTCATCTTCCCACGCGTTGCGGCGGCTGCTCTCTCCGTCAGTCTCTTCGTCCATCCAGCTGGAACTGACCAGTGAAGAGAGAGAGACACATGTTATTTGCTGTTTTTTTTTTTAAAAGAGAGCTGAAAGGACATTGGGAGAGAGAGAGGGAGGGAAGGAGGGAGGGAGAGAGAGAGAGGGGGGGGGGGAGAGGGAGAGAGAGAGGGGAGGAGAGAGAGAAACAGAGACAGAGACAGAGACAGAGAGACACAGAGAAATAGAGAGAGAGAGATGGATGGAGGGAGGGAGGGAGGAAGAGAGATGCAGAGACAGAGAAAGACAGAGATATAGACAGAGAGAGAGAGACAGAGACAGAGAGACAGAGAGAGGTGGGGAGTGAGAGAGATAAGGACAAAGTGAAAGAGAAAGAGAAAGAGAGAGGGAGAGAGAGAGAAAAGAGAGAGAGAGAGAGAGGGGGGGGGGGGGGGAGGAGAGAGAGGATTGATTGATTGATTTGATTGATTGATTGATTGATTGAATTGATTGATTCTTTTATATCGAGGATAATGGAATAAGCACTCTTGTGCTTTTTTACATCCAGTCCCCGTGTGTATGCATTTTGTAAATGTCATCTGTTCCCACCGGCACACGATTGCCTACTCTTACGAAAAGCGGAACAGGATTTAACGTGTGCGCAAGATGTTCTGCATGCGATCGCACACGGGGCCTCGGTTTTAAAGTCTCATCCGAAGGACTTTGGGGGAGAGTGGAGTCAGCACTGATGTTAACTCCAGACAGAGAGAGAGAAAGGGGGGTGGGAAGGCGGGGGTGCATAAGCAGTATTTTAGCAGTTTTTTTTTTTTTTTTTTTTTTTTTTTTTTAGATGTTTTATCCTATAGATAGGATACACACACATTTCCCAATCGACCTCCGTCCCCCACTTACACATACACACGTGCACACCCCTGAAAAAAAACAATCAAGAAATTTGACAATACCTTAATACCATCTGGGGCATTGCAAATTACCATAATAAGTAGCAGTACAATAAACGGAGCGGGATAGCTAAGTGGTCAGGGCGCTCGCTTTCCCCAAGTCAAGCTAAGCAGCGTCGAGCGTGGTTACCAGTTGGATGGGTAACCGTTTGCGCGCCTTGGCTACAGTACAGTCCCCCCAGTTCCCCCAGCTGTCAATGGGTACCTGCCCTCTTTAGGCTCAGGGAAGGTAAAGCAGCGAGGGAGAGATGGGCGCCGCCCTCAATATGCTGGCCCCTAGAGAAGCTGAGGTGTCTGATGCCTCGCTCCCCTACGACCGCCTAGGTTATGGGACACCTTTACCTTTACCTTTGCAATATAACGCCTATCTATCCCCCCCTCCACTATCAGTCAATTGTTGACATACAATATAATATGATGTAATACAAGACAATACAGTACAATACATACAAACAACACAACAAAGTACAATACAAACCAATACGATACAATACAAAAAACACAACTCAATACAACACAACTGAAATACAACATAAAATACACTACGACACAATACAATATAATAACACAATACATCACAGCGCAATACAACACAATACAAACAACACAACACACTACAGTGAAAACAAATGCAAACAACACAAGACAATATAAACAACACAACACAATACGACACCACAAAACACGATACAACACAACACAATGCAACACAACATAATGCAACACAAGACAATACAGTACAACACAACACAACACGGTACAACACAATACAATACAAAACAACACAATACACCAGAACACAACACAATACAATACAATACAACACAATACAACACAACACAATACAACACAACACAACACAGCACAAAACAACACAATATAATACAACGCAACACAATACAGTACAACACC
>CM060341.1:890396-895396 GCA_030674155.1 Stramonita haemastoma
TTACCTTTGCCTTTGCAATATCTATCCCACCCCTGCACTATCAGTCAATTGTTGACAAACAATGTAATACAAGACAATACAGTACAATACATACAAACAGCACAACACAGTACAATACAATGCAATACGATACAATACAAAACAAACACAACAATACAACACAACTGAAATACAACATAAATAAAATGCAGTGCAACACAATACAATATAATCAACACAATGGTGGTAAGAAACTCGCGTAGAGCATGGCAGCAGAGAGTCCTCAGAGGAGAAGCCCCCTTCAAACAAGTGTTTCGGGCCTTTAATCTTCCTTACACTCTAGGGAGGCCGGCCCACATCCAGTTCATGACTCTGGATGTCTCTCTGCTGCCCCTTCATGTATGTGGTGAGTTCTGACTCGGATTTGAATTCATGATCTCTGGATATGCACACTTTTTTTTTTTGGGGGGGGGGGGGATTAGCCACCTATGGTATTATGGGGTCATCTAGGTCTTATGCAGTTCACTTTTGTTCCTCCTTGACCAGATCCAGCTTGAACATCTCTCGGCTGCTTCTGTCATGGCTTTCAGGGCTCTGGTTTTTTCCTTCCCTGCAATAGAGAGCTGTTTCATGAGGTTGTAAGCCGATTCTCCCACAAACCCCCTGGCTCCGACTTCTGCAGCAAGGACTTTGACCTGATAGCCTTCTTTCTTCAGGCTGTTGGCCAGATCTGCATATTTTTCACACAACACATCACTGCACAATACAATACAAACAACACAACACAATACAGTGGAAACAACACAGCACAACACAATACAATGCAGACAACACAATACAATACAACACCACAAAACACGATACAACACAACACAATGCTACACAACATAAGACAACATAGTACAACACAATACAACACAACACAACACAATACAACACAACACAATACACCGCAACACAACACAATACAACGCAATACAAAACAATACAACACAACACAAAACAATACAACACAACACAATGCAACACAATACGACACCACAAAACATGATACAACACAACATAACCCAATACAACACAACGCAACACAGTACAACACAACGCAACACAGTACAACACAACGCAACACAGTACAACACAACATAATACAATGCAACGCAACGCAATGCAACACAACGCAACACAACACAATACAATGTGTAGGCCATTGTGTGCCGGTGGGAACAGATGACATTTACAAAACTGCATACACACGGGGACTGGATGTAAAAAAGTACAAAAGCGCTTATGCCATTATCCTCGATATAAAAGAGTAAAATAAAAAAAATTAAAATATATGTGACGGGGCGGTAATTAGATTACTTCCCATGCCATCGGAACTGCCAATCGCAGCGTCGTGGATCTAAATTTAGATCCACACCTGTGAATTGTGCGACGTTCTGTATCGTTGGGGGTGGTCGAAGGGCGGCTATGGAACGCACTTTGCCCGTAGCGGTAAAATGTATTTATGCAGCCTCTTTTAAGAGGCCACATTCCCACTGTCTGATCGTGCCGTCGTTGCCGAGAAGTTGTACAGTCGCGACAGATCAAATATCTGCACTTTCTTACATAAATAAAATAAACAATTCAACACAACACACTATATACAGTTACCTGGTCTTGGCTTTGCTATCGCTTGTTTCCCTGGCGTCCTCCGAACCAGTGGCTGGATTGCGGTTCCCTGTGCGCTGGATTGCGGTTCCCTGTGCGCTGGATTGCGCTGGATTGCGGTTCCCTGTATCTGCTGTAACTTTTGCTCTTTTGTTCCATGGCGTCAAAGCTGTAGGGCAAGGAATGACCAGAGAAAATTACAGTTAGACAGACAGACACACAGAGAGAGAGATTAGGATTCGGATAATTTTATTTACAAAGGCCATTGCCCCTTAGAAGGGGTTTACATACAAGATAGAAACACACACACACTTTGTAAGTTTTCACAGACTGACATAATTATTATGTTGACAACATACTGTGTACTGCGTACTTTAAATGCTTTGTATAAGTATACAGCAAGTTTTTTTGCAATATTTTCATTGGGAGTAGTCATCAGCATCACTAATCTGAACAACACTATCTGTTGAAAATAATTCAAAGGAATTAGTTGCTTTTGCAGCTGTTTTAGCTCCGGGCAAGACAAAAAAAAATGAAGTGCATTTTCAGGTGCATCATGACACAATGAACACATCAAATTACGATCATTGACAGATTTATAACGATAATAATGTAGCTATATATCAGATATACCAAATCTGAATTTAGTCATTAAGCGTTTCATATGTCTTTCTAAGGGCATAGATAAATAAACTGGAACACAATGGAATGGGTTCAACATTCTATACACATCAAATCGATCACTCTCTTGAATATGTGAAGACCAAGTCTGCCATCTACAATCTACCAGTCTTTGCCGAAATGTATGAATAAACCCAGTTATGTCCCCTACACCTTGATTTTCCCACACAACCCAAAAAACCAAATTCATATAGCTTTAATTTTATGTTTGAGACCCAGTTTTTTTTTTACCTCTTGCTTCTAAATTCATTAACATTTTATAAGCTTCATATGGCAATCTATGTGGTTCCATTTGTGTCAGTTTCAGCCAGTAACGAATACACTTAACCATGGAAATTAAACCGATTGGATACCTGTTAGTTTCCCCATAAACTAAGTCATTAGGTGTTTGGATTGATATACCTAGAAATTTCTTTAATGCATACAAATGTATCTTCTCAATTTCTACCACACCTGCATCTAAGCCCCATAATTCAGCACCATACTGCACCATGGGTTGAATTTGTACATCAAACAACTTCAGAAACGACAGAGAATCATTATTCAGTTGCATTAATTTTCTTAAAATACACAATAAAGGATACTTTGCTCTACTTACTAATTCTCTACATGCAAAGGAAAAGCTTAACCGTGTTGAAAAATATATTCTTAAATATTTATAGACGTTTACAACTGACATAAACGCTTCCATTATATGTCCATCTTTCCCGCTCTGTAAGATACCCTCCTTTTCTTAATACAATAATGTTACTTTTTGACATGTTTACCTTTAACTGAAGTGAGACTGATGCTTTTTCTAAACTATTTAATTGTCTTTGTAACCTAACTATTGTTTCTGAAATTAATTCTACGTCATCAGCCAGAAGGAGTAAAAATATTTCCAAAGTATCATCAATGAATTGTGCACCATGTTTGCCATTACGAATAACTTCTAAAGTTAACTCATTGATAAACAAAGAAAACAAAATAGGACTACACACATCTCCTTCTTTGACACCAGCTGTACAGTTTATATAATCTGTTAATGATGCACCACACCTAACTCTAGCATTTACAAATTCATACATACTCATAATGCATTTAAACAGTTTCCCCCGAATTCCATTCTTAAACAAAATAGGCCACAGTATGCTTCTGTTGACAGAATCAAAAGCTTTCTCAAAATCGATGAAAGCCACGTACAGCTTACGATTCAAACAAAATTGCTTTTGAGAGAGAGAGAGAGAGAGAGAGAGAGAGAGAGAGAGAGAGAGAGAGAGAGAGAGAGAGAGAGAGAGAGAGAGAGAGAGAGAGAGAGAGAGAGAGACAAGGCAAGACAAGGCAAGGCAAAGTCTTTTATTCGAGGATAATAGATAAGCACTCGTGTGCTTTTTTACATCCAGTCCCCGCCCTTTTCAGGGATACATCAAGTTGAAAATATACTAAACAATAAGACTTAACGCAGTACCAAACAACACACAAGAATAAAGGACACTATATATGATAAGATAATAAAATGCACTCTTTCAGAAGACAAAAATCAGAAGTCACAAAAAAAAAAAATTGGATTATGGAAAAAAGGAAAAGCGTTAGTAGTTAAGGAGCAAACAAGAGAACAAAATGAAATAAACAACCAAAAACATCAATCCACCACTATCTATCAAAAATTGTACATGTAATATAAATCATACATTTGGATAAAAGGGGAATTTTTTTTTAAAACTAGCATCGTTATTGGTGGGGGGGGGGGGGGGGGAAACATACTACCAATAAAATTATAATAAAAAGAAAAAAAAAAAACAAACAACAACATAAAACATCCTAGATGTTTAAAAAAAATAGGCATATCATTTTTTTCAATCGATAATGTTTTACACACACTCACACTCACTCACGCACAGACACACAGACACACAGACACACACACACACACAGAGACACACACACACACAAACACACTCTCACACACACATACACACACAAACATACACTCACACTCACACACTCACACACACACACTCAGACACACACACACACACACACACACACACACACACACACACACACACACACACACACACAAACACACTCTCACACACACATATACACACAAACATATACTCACACACACACACACAAACACACAAACATATACTCACACACACACACACACAAACACACACATACACACACTCACACACACATGCACACACAAACACACACATACACACACACTCACACACACACATACACACACACACACTCACACACACACATACACACACGCACGCTCGCACACACACACACACAAACACACACTCTCACAGAGAGAGAGAGAGAGAGAGAGGAGAGAGAGAGAGAGAGAGAGAGAGAAGAGAGGAGAGAGAGAGAGAGAGAGATTGATAGATAGATAGAGAGATAGAGAGATAGAGAGATAGATAGATAGATAGATAGATAGATAGATAGATAGATAGATAGATAGATAGATAGATAGAGAGATAGAGAGATAGATAGATAGATAGATACATCTGTATGTGTTTTTTTTATACTTTATTCTTTTATATCGAGGATAATGGAATACGCACTAATGTGCCTTTTCACATTGTGTTGTGTCGAGTTGCCTTTCTAGACATATACTTTATATCCAGAAAACTGATGGCAGAATTATACACAATCTAGACATAAAAATTTATATCCAGAAAACTGGTGGA
>CM060341.1:900396-905396 GCA_030674155.1 Stramonita haemastoma
CTTTCCAGACCTAATAACATCTACAGTCAATTCATTGATAAACAAAGAAAAAAGAATAGGGCTACATACATCCCCTTGCTTTACCCCAGATGTACAATTTATATACTGAGTTAAGGATGAACCAGATCTCACTCTAGCTTTAACAGAATGATACATGCTTACAATACTATGATACAACTTTCCTCGCACTCCATTCTTAAACAAAACATTCCAAAGTATACATCTATTAACTGAATCAAATGCTTTTTCAAAATCAATGAATGCTACATAAAGTTTGCGGTTTAAAACAGAACTGTTTTTGTATAAATGCCATCAGAGTGAACATGTGGTCTATAGTACAATAATTTTTCTTAAATCCAGCTTGACATTCCCCAGTTATATTATTTTCATTCACCCCATTCTTGAAGTCTTCGATTAATTATGGCACTGTAAAGTTTACTCGTTACGTTGCACAAAGAAATTCCCCGATAATTGTTTGGGTTATTAACATCACCTTTTTTATGTAAGGAAGAACAATGGACTCTGTCCACATTTCAGGAAAGATACCCTTATCAAATAGAACATTGAAAAGTCTACACAAAAACTCCATTATCATATCAGATTTACATGCATATTTAATAATCTCCCCAATTATTCCTATCTGGCCCTGCGGCTTTACGATTCTTCAATCGTCTCAATGCTAATAAGATCTCTTCCTTTGAAACAGGGCGATTCAAAAACTGGATATTGTCAATATCATCATTATGAATACTATCGTCATTGTGTTCTGGTAAAGTACACATGTTATCATCTTTTTCAAGCAAATTCTTAAAATGCAAAAACCAGTCATCTAGGCTTATGTCATTTAAAGGCTGTTTTCTTTTGTTCTGAATTTTCTGCATTGATATCCAAAAGTCCCTCTGACAATTTACAGAGCTAATCAACTGTTCCAATAATGCATTATTAAATTGTTTACATTTTGTTTTCAAAAGCTGTTTAATACTCACGTCTAGCCTGTGAGTACAATACATGATCTTCTGGAGATTTAGTGCGGCGATATTTATTCAATAATCTACGGGCATTTCTATTACTAACACGACACTCCACATCATACCAGTCATCCTTCGTACTTTTGCATTCACATCAAACCGTCTTTTCATACACTCAGCAGCATTCACTAAACAATCATTAAACATTTGAAGTGCTCTGTTGACATCAATATCAATTAAACTTATAGCTGTCTCTACTTCCTGCTGAATTACAGGTGAGTATACTTTATTCATAAAAACATTGTCGTATGTTTCATTCCACACGTATTTTTCAATCACACCACAGCAATCTTTAGTTTGCATGTTTAGAAGTCTGTCTGGTAAAATAATGTTTAATGTTAAAGGCATATGGTCAGATTCAATTCTTTCACACACACACAACTCACAACTCTCTGACATTTTCGCAAACATGTCACGTGACATAACAAAATAATCATTTACACTGTTTCCATTTTTGAGATATATATGTGTAGCGACCATTAAAGTCACCCCTGACACATACCATTCAGAATGCATAAATCCAAAGCAGTACACAAGTCAATCAACAATTTACCATAACTATTAAGTACACCATCTTCTGAGTTTCTATTGAGACATAATGGTCCACTTGAATACTGGTTATCAAAAAACAAAACATCTTCCTCTATATCTTGTGACACATTTGAAACTCTACTATTTAAGTCACCACTCAGTAAAATGTCAACATCATCTTCAGAGAAAATACAATCACATATAAATTCTTCCAATGAAGTTATGCCATTATCAATATCAAAGTAATTATAGTATGGTGAGTCTATTGGTGGAACATATGCACATACGTAATAAAATGTTTTTAACAGTGCCAAAAAGAGATTTGTCCAGTACAAAAGCATAGAAATTATCTGAATCAATATCTAATAATTTGACAAAGGAACTAAACTTGTGACGAACCATACACAAAGACCCCCAGATCGCCTCCCTTGGGCAGAAAGTTTGATGGCAGGTTTACAAAAAACATCATAGCCCACAAACACGGAAGAATAAAAGTTCTCAACAAAAGTTTCCACCAAGCATACAAAATCAAAGGAACATACAAATGATACAAAATCTTATCATTCAGTTTTGGAAGTAACCCATTCACATTCCAGTGAAGAAAGGAAAAGAATTGAAATTTATTATTTACAAGGGAGAATACTTGTACACCATTTTCATCAGACAGGGAAGCATTATTACATGCATCATCTTCGTGTACCAAAACATCCGAACCATTCAACACGTTTTTACTGTTTACATTTTGAAAGGATGTGTTGGTTGCACAAGTGACAGAGCACAGCGTGTTAACTGTCCCATGATCAGCACGTGCTAACTGCACGTCACTCGCCCTGTTCAGCAACGGTACAGGCGGTACAGGCGGTGCTTTCTTTTTAATCGTTCCCTCTATAAAGGTACCCACATCAAAAAGGGGCCGGCCAGCCTCCTACTTTATCTTCACCAGCTGGTCATTCTGATTGATAGTACACTTTTGTCCGTCAATCAGAAGATGATCATAGACCATCGTGGCCCGCTTTCCGTCTCCTCTAGCTTTCTTTAAATGAGGTGCTAATCTCTTCCTCATTTCCCTCACAGGCTTAGTGAAATCCTCACTAACAAAAACTTTAGTTCCCTTTAGTTTTCCTCTTGCTTTTAGTACTTCCAGTTTTTGTTTGTAAAATACACATCTAGCAATGGCAGGTGAGTCAGGTTTATCATTGATGCGGTGGACCCTATCAAACTCCACATGTGCCACCTCTAGAGTGTCTGTGATGAGGTCCCTCACCATACCTTCGCACTCGGCTGGAGTCTCCTGGTCGTTCCTCTGCATGCCATAAAAGATGAGATTGTTCCTCTTCGACCTCCCTTCCAGATCGTCTGTCTTCCTCTGCAGGGCTTCCACCTTCTCCGCCAGGTCTTCATTCTGCTTCCGCAGCTCCTGGTTCTGCTGGTGAAGTCCAGTGACCTCCTCCTTCAGGCCCCTCAGCTCGTCCTGCATGGCCCCAAAATCCTCATGCAGGGATCGGATGTCATCTTTGACCTCTGCGAACCTGGTGTTCAGCTGCGTGCTTAGGTCCTGGAACATGCCCTGCATATCAGCCAGAGTAGGCAAAGTGGGTGTCTCAGGGGCAGCGCCGCCCAAAGGGTTGCCTGATCGCTCCATGCTCGTCCTGTTGCTGCTTGAACGTGTGGTCGTCGTCAGTCGAGCCTGTCGCATGTTTTCTTTGCCCTGGGATGGGTTGGGCCCTGGGTTGCTTTCAATGTCGCCGCATCGAAGAAGTAGCCCGCCCCAAAACAGAAGTGAGAGGAGCAGCCTACCATGACACCGTCTGTTCTGCGTGTCAATTTCAGCATGGCGAAGTACATGGCTCTCTTCTGCCTGGCTCGCTTCAACATAAAGGCTTGAAAGACTGCTATGAAGCAGCCACATCTTGCCCTAAAGTCTAGCGCTGCCGCTGGCATGGTCCTTCACCAGTCTGCTTGACCAATATGGGGACGTGGGTCACTCTGTGTCTGCTGTAATTGACCGTTGATTACAGAGGTAATAATGGTCGACTTCTCGCAGAAATCGACTGTTCAGCTCCCCCGAGAGAGAGAGAGAGAGAGAGAGAGAGAGAGAGAGAGAGAGAGAGAGAGAGAGAGAGAGAGAGAGAGAGAGAGAGAGAGATATTAACTGGTGAAATAATGGTGGAAAAAAGTAGTGATAGATAATGTCTATGTCAGTAGTCAGTGAAAATCCTTAATATGTTGTACTGTATTGTATAGTACTATTGTATTGTATTATATTGTATTGTCTTGTATTGTATTGTAAATTACTTTCAGTTTCGGCAGATTTCTCTGCATGAAATTTGGGCTGTGCTCCCCGGGGAGAGCGTGTTGCCACAAGAGCAGCGCCATGCATTTATAAAGAAAACAAGAATTCATGTCTGCATGTCTGTTTCCAGGAATAAATCTCGTTGTTGTGGGTTCTTTTACGTGCACTGATTGCGTGCTACACAAACACACACACAAAACACACACACACACACACACACACACACACACACACACACACCACACACACACACACACACACACACAAGGCAGGGCAAGGCAAGGCAAGGCAAGGCAAGGCAAGGCAAGGCAAATTCTTTTATTCGAGGATAATAGATATGCACTCGTGTGCTTTTTTTTTACATCGTGTCCCCGCCCTTTTCAGGGATAACATCAAGATAAAAAGATAATCTCTGACTAAACAACACACAGAGGTAGAGAGATTGATTGATTGATTGATTGATTGATTGATTGATCGATTTATTCTTTTATATCGAGGATAATGGAATAAGCGCTCTTGTGCTTTTTACACCCAGTCCCCGTGTGTATGCAGTTTTGTAAATGTCATCTGTTCCCACCGGCACACGATGGCCTACTCTTACGAAAAGCAGAACAGGATTTAACGAGTGCGCAAGATGTTCTGCGTGCGTTCGCACACGGTGCCTCGGTTTAAAGTCTCATCCAAAGGGCTTTTGGGGAGAGTGGAGTCAGCACTGATGTTAACTCTAGGAGAAAAATCTCCTCGACCGGACTCAAACCCGGGTCGTCAAATTGCCACAGAGAGAGAGAGAGAGAAAGAGAAAGAGAAAGAGAAAGAAAGATAGAGAGAGAGAGAGTGAGTGTATGTGTGTGCGTGTGTGCGTGCGTGCGTGTGCATGTGCGTGTGCGCGTGTGTGTGTGTGTGTGTGTGTGTGTGTGTGTGTGTGTGCGCGCGCGCGCGCGCGCGTGTGTTTATTTATTTCTTCTATTTATTTAATTCTTTTATTTCGAGGGGGGGGTGTGTGCGTGTGTGTGTGCTCACGCGCACGTGCATGCGCGTGTATATGTGTGTGTGGATATATGATATGTATATTTGTACAACATATACTTGAAGTATATTTTTTCTTCTTTTTTTGCTATCTGTAGATGATAGTTTTGACAGGGCTTAAG
>CM060341.1:910396-920396 GCA_030674155.1 Stramonita haemastoma
GGTAGGCACGCCACTTTCAGCTGTCCAGTCAAACTGGAATACCACGTCGTCACTTTCACAGATCACTGTAGAGAAAGAGATAGAGAGATAGAGAGAGATAGAGAGAGAGACAGAGAGACAGAGACAGAGAGACAGAGAATGAGAAAGAGAGAGAGAGAGGGGGGGGGATGCGGGAATGCAATAGCAGTATTTTAGCAGAGGTTTTTTATGTGATGTTTTATCCTATAGGTAGGATACACACACATTCCCCAATCCACCTCCACCCCCACCTCCCCCCCACACACACACATACACACGTGCACGCCCCTGAAAAAAACAATCAAGAAATTTGACAATACCTTAATACCATCTGGGGCATTGCAAATTACCATAAGTAGCAGTACAATAAACGGAGCGGGATAGCTAAGTGGTCAGAGCGCACGCTTTCCCCAAGTCAAGTTAAGCAGCGTCGAGCGTGGTTACCAGATGGATGGGTGACCGTTTGCGCGCCTTGGCTACAGTACTGTCCCCCCAGTTCGCCCAGCTGTAAAAGGGTACCTGCCTTCTTTATGGTCAGGGAAGGTAAAGCAGCGAGGGAGAGGAGATGGGCGCGCGCCTCAACATGCTGGCCCCTAGAGAAGCTGAGGTCTCTGATGCCTCGCTCCCCTACGACCGCCTAGGTTATGGGACACCTTTACCTTTACCTTTGCAATATAACGCCTATCTATCCCACTCCTCCACTATCAGTCAATTGTTGACATACAATAGAGTGTAATATAATACAAGACAATACAATAAAACACATACAAACAACACAACACAATACAATACAATGCAATATGATACAATACAAACAACACAACACAATACAACACAACTGAAATACAACATAAAATACACTACGACACAATACAATATAATAACACAATACTTCACAGCACAATACAATACAATACAAAAAACACAACACAATACAGTGAAAACAAATGCAAACAACACAATACAATATAAACAACACAACACACTACGACACCACAAAACACGATACAACACAACACAATGCAACACAACATAATGCAACACAAGACAATACAGTACAACACAACACAATACAACAACAACACAATACAACACAACACAACACAGTACACCAGAACACAACACAACACAACACAATACAACACAATACAATACATCACAACACAACACAGTACAACACAATACAATACACCGCAACACAACACAATACAATACAACACAACACAATACACCAGAACACAACACAATACAATACAACACAACACAATACACCAGAACACAACACAATACAATACAACACAACACAATACACCAGAACACAACACAACACAATACAACACAACACAATACATCACAACACAACACAGTACAACACAATACAATACACCGCAACACAACACAATGCAATGCAACACAATACGACACCACAAAACATGATACAACACAACACAATACAACCCAATACAACACAATAAAAAAAACAGCACAACGCAACACAGTACAACACAATACAATACAGTACAACACCACACAACATGATACAATACAACGCAACGCAATACAACACAACGCAACACAACGAAATACAATACCATCGTGTAGGCCACCGTGTGCCGGTGTGAACAGATGACATTTACAAAATTGCATCATCATCATCATCACAATAATAATAATAATAATAATAATAATAATAATAATAATAATAATAATAATAATAATGATAATAATAATAATAATAATAATAATAATAATAATAATAATAATAATAATAATAATAATGATAATAATACATGGAATTTGTATAGCGCTATATCTTGTAAAAACAAAATCAAAGCGCTTGCATTCGACCTACACAACACACAATCAACAACAATTTACAGTTTTAACAAATTCGAATGTACATACACACGGGGACTGAATGTAAAAAAGCACAAAAGTGCTTATCCTATTATCCTTGACATAAAAGAGTGAAATAAAATAAAAAATAAGATAAATAAATAAAATAAACAATACAACACAACACACTACAGTTACCGTTTGGTCTTGCTTGTTCCATAGCGATCCTCCGAACCAGTGGCGCTGGACTGCGGCTCCTTGTATCCGCTGAAACTTTTGCTCTGTTGTTCCATATCTTCAAAGCTGTAGGGCAAGGAATGAACAGAGAAAATTATAGATAAATAGACAGACAGACAGACAGACAGACAGACAGACAGACAGACAGATAGATAGATAGATAGATAGATAGATAGATAGATAGATAGATAGATAGATAGATAGATAGATAGATAGATAGATAGATAGATAGATAGATAGATAGATAGATAGATAGATCTGTGTGTATGTGTTTTTTTTAATATATTTTATTCTTCTATATCGAGGATAATGGAATACGCACTAATGGGCTTTTTCACATTGTGTCGTGTTGTGTTATGTTGTGTTATGTTTGCTGTGTTGTGCGTTGCGTTGCGTTGCGTTGCGTTGCGTTGTGTGTGTGTGTGTGTGTGTGTGTGTGTGTGTGTGTGTGTGTGTGTGTGTGTGTGTGTGTGTGTGTGTGTGTGTGTGTGTGTGTGTGTGTGTGTGTGTGTGTGACAGAGAGGCAGAGATGCACAGAGAGAGACAGAGACAGACAGATAGAGATATAGAGATAGAGATATATTTGATTTAATTAAATTTATTCTTTTATATCGAGGATAATGGGATAAGCACATGTGCTTTTTTATATCCAGTCCCCGAGTGTGTGCAGTTTTGTAACTATTGTCATCTGTTCCGACCGGCACACAATGGCCTACTCTTACGAAAAACGCGCGAGGGAGAGGAGATGGGCGCCGCCCTCAAAATGCGGGCCATAAAGAAACTGAGGTCTCTGATGCCTCGCTCCGTCACGACCGCTTAGGTTATGGGACACCTTTACCTTTTTAACTTTTACCCTTTATAGAAATTTTCAGGAGAACTGGCCGTAACTTTCTATTGACAGTATCCAATGTTTTTTCCCCTGACAGATGCTATAGCCGAGTGGTTTAGAACGACTTCAATCCCATGGGTACATGAAGTCGTGGTTCAAATCTCGACAGCGTCAGGTGAATTAAACGGGGATTTTTGTGATCTCCCAGGTCAGCTTCAAGTGCAGACCTGCCAGTGCGCATGTAGAAGATCAAGTAGGCACGTTAAAGATCCCGTAACTCAGGTCAGTGTTGGATGAGTTACAGAAACACGGAACATAGCCAGCATACTTCTCCGAAGACGGAATGTAGCTACCTTCATGGCGGCCACAAACGATCGCAAACACACAATCTGCCCATTTGGTGAACCTCAGAGCTCCAGCCGAGGAGCAAAGAAGAAAAAAACACAACAACAAAAACTCCCACAGCACAAATCCAGCAGAACTCAGTCAAGGGTCCATGCATGTCCAGTGCTAAAATCAGCGCGCCCCGCCCGTCTTTTGTACCAAGTCCAAGTGTCATCAGTTCCTGCTGCTATGATTAGCACCAGCTGGGCTGGCCTGGGATGGAATGGATAGGCATCTGAGAGGAGCTGAAAGTGAGGGGACACTGACATATATAATTTTCTCTGTGCGAGCTCCAACCGAAAACAACAAACAACTATAAAAAAAATATTAAAAAACCAACAAATCTTTTTCCATAACACGAACCTCACAACGCACTCTCTACCGGCAGGGTCGTCTGCTGGATAGCTGTCTTCATAGCCCGAATTGCCATAGTTGTTATCATTGTCCGAATAGCCACAGCCGTCATCCTGTCCCGAACTGCCGTAGCTGTCTCCATAGCGAGAATTGCCGTAGCTGTCTCCATAGCGAGAATTGCCGTGGCTGTCATCCCCAGCTGAGGCCTCCCCCCCGTACTGGCTGTAATCCTCGCCGTACACCACGGCGTAGACCTCTGCCATAATCCTGTTAACAGAATAATTGTGTGTCTTTGATTTTACGTCTGTACACTTAAAGTGATATTAGACGAGGGAAGGATGGGAGGGGCGGGAGGGGGGGGGGGCAATAAAGAGATAAGGGTTTAAGGGGGGGGGGGGGGAAGTGTGTTGGTAATTATGTGCATAAGAAAACTGATTACAAAAGTATATAACTAGAATGTTGCAAAATATGGCATAAGAAACGCAAATGATAACAAAAACATCGAACAACAGAGAACTTTCAAATCTAAAACTGTAAGATGAACAATTGCAAACTACATGTAAAGGCTGCCGTGAATAGAGCAAAAAGTACATTGCCACAGTAGGGTGTTATAATTTCACAGTCTTCACAATCGTACTTTATTTTTTAAAAAAGTTATATTAACAAATTGTGGTGTTATCAATGGACCCTATGTCTCCATGGCCATAATGCTGTTAACAGATTAAATGATTGTGTGTGTGTGTGTGTGTGTGTGTGTGTGTGTGTGTGTGGTGTGTGTGTGTGTGTGTGTGTGTGTGTGTGTGTGTGTGAGCGAGAGCGAGAGAGAGAGAGAGAGAAGAGAGAGAGACAGACAGACAGACAGACAGACAGACAGATAGAGAGACAGACAGACAGACAGACAGACAGACAGACAGACAGAAAAACAGACAGAAAAACGGACAGACAGACAGACAGACAGAAAGACAGAAAGAGACAGAAAAACAGACAGACAGACAGAAAAACAGACTGAGACAGAGACAGAAAAAAGACAGACAAAAAAACAGACAGACAGACAAAAACAGAAAAACAGACAGACAGACAAGACAGATATAGACATAGACAGACAGACAGACAAGACAGACAGGACTCACTCTTGTCGCTCCCGTTGGCAGTCACTGCACGTGCAGCTTTCCACTCGATGCTGCTGCTGCTGCTGCTGCTCTTCCCGCTGCTGCTGCAGCTGCATCTGCCGTATGTTGGGGTCTGTGAAGTCCGCACCCTCATCTGCTTTGTTCACAGTCCTCATCTAAAACCAGCCACAGACAATACAAGGGAGTTAAAGGGGACATATACCTCATACGATACGATATACAAACCCCTACTAGCCACTGTCAAGAAAAGGAAGCTGGCATGGTTCGGCCATGTCACACGCCACAACACCCTCCCCAAGACAGTCCTACAAGGAACGCTAGAAGGTGGCCGAGGCCGAGGCAGACAAACCAAAAGCTGGATGGATAACATCAAGGAGTGGACCCGCCTGGACAGTCCAACACTCATTCGGAAGGCGGAGGACAGGGCTGGATGGCGACGGCTGGCTGCAGAATCGTCTCTCATGTCTCCTCCACGACCATCCCGGTCATGAGAAAAGAAGAAGAATACTTCATACGGGATTTGATTGGATTTGATTTATTCTTTTATATCAAGGATAATGGGATAAGCACTCTTGTGCTTTTTTTTTACATCCAGTCCCCGTGTGTATGCAGCTTTGTAAATCTTGTCACCTGTTCCCACCAGCACACGATGGCCTACTCTTACGAAAAGCGGAACAGGATTTAATGTGTGCGCAAGATGTTCTGTGTGCGTTCGCACACCGGGCCTCGGTTTACAGTCTCATCCGAAGGACTTTTGGGGAGAGTGGAGTCAGCCCTGATGTTAACTCCAGGGGAAAAATCTCCTCGGGACAGAACGGGATATAGCCTAGTTAGTGGTCAGAACACTGCGCTCGCAATTTTAATGACCCGGGTTCGATTTCCGCGGTCGAGGGGATTTTTTTTTCTCTGGAGTTAACATCTGTGCTGACTTCATCCACTCCCCTCAAAAGTTTTTTTGGATGAGACTATAAACCGAGGCCCCGTGTGCGAACGCACGCAGAACATCTTGCGCACACGTTAAATTCTGTTGCAGTTTTCGTAAGAGTAAGCCGTCGTGCGCTGGTGGGATTAGATGACATTTAGAAAACTGCATGAGCATGGGGACTGGATGTAAAAAAAAACCCATATGAATGCTTATTTCATTATCCTCGATATAAAAGAACAATAATAATAATATAAAAAAACGGGACCGGACGGGATAGCTCAGCGGTCAGAGCGCTCGCTTTCCCCCAGCCAAGTTAAGCAGTGTCGAGCGTGGTTGCCAATTGGTTGGGTGACCATTAGCGCGCCTTGGCTTCAGTACCGGTCCCCCAGTTCACCCAGCTGTAAATGGGTACCTGCCTGTTTCGATCGTTTTGCCAGATTCTTTTTCGCATGGGGTTATAGTAAGAACGAAACAAAATGGAGGTCTTGTGTTGACATATTTCTAGTGCCTCTTGTTAGAGCTCTTTTTGTATAACTGCTTAGTCATCGGAAAAGAAAACTGTCACAAACTGGTAGTAGAAAAACTCCAACCATATTGTAATCGGAATGTAGGGTAGTTTAGGCTTTAACACACACATTCACAACAGTTTCGATAGGCTTAAAAAAAATGTTTTCACAGATATAGACATTTTGAAATTTATGTATCAAACGCAAATGCATTTAAAAGGAATGTGCCAGAAAGCGTACAAAATGGGCAAAAAGTATTCCACAAGGAACTGGCTCAGTTCTTTACCGTTACCTAAAATTTTGAAAATGAACGGAAAAACTATCAGTTTATACATCAAATCTCATTGTTACTTTTTATTAATGCCTTCTCTCCTTTCTATCCCGCTGTATGAGTATTGAAAATAACATAACATCCAACTTGGTTAATTGTTTAAAATCATATAATAGTACTATCAACCTCAATGAATACACCCTAAAAATTATGAATCAGGTAAGTGAAAGAGTGAAGTACATGAATTAATGTAAGTCCAGTGTGCAAAACATCTCATTTCAGCTGCTGTAATTTCCGAATGGTCTCTACTTTATTTATTTATTTAGTCATTTATTTAGTTAGTTAGTTATTTTTATATATCAAGGATAATGGCACTAGCCCTCATGTGCTTTTTTTTATATCCATTCCCGTGTGTATGCAGTTTTGTAAATGTCATCTGTTCCCACTGGCACACAATGGCCTTCTCATAGAAAAGCGGAACAGGATTTTACGTGTGCGCGAGATGTTCTGCGTGCGTTCGCACACGGGGCCTTGGTTTACAGTCTCATCCGAAGGACTTTTGTGGAGAGTGGAGTCGGCACTGATGTTAACTCCAGAAGAAAAATCTCCTTGAACGGGAATCGAACCCCAGTTGTCAAATTGCAAGCGCAATGTTCTGACCACTAGGCCATCTCAGCCCCCTTTTAGAAAACTTACTGCAGAAGTATAAACTCTCTAGACATACAATTTATATACAGAAAACTGGTGGAGTAATTATAAACTCTCTAGACATATGATTTATATTCAGAAAACTGACAGCAAAACTATAAACTCTCTACACATTTAATTTATGTTCAGAAAACTTATAGCAGAATTATACACTCTCTAGACATATAATTCAAATTCAGAAAACTGACGGCAAAATTATACACTCTCTAGACATATAATTTAGATTCAGAAAGCTGACAGAAGACTTATAAACTCTCAAGACATATAATTTATATTCAGAAAACCAATGGCAGATTGATCAATTCCTTAAGACGTACCTTTACAAGAAATGTTTTCCAGCGACTCCAACAAGGATCTGGCTGTATCTGAAACAAAACTTAATCTTAAAAATCCACCATCCAACCCTCTTTATATATTTTTTCAAATACTAACCCATTACAACAAACATGACGTCACCAAAATACACGTCAGCGAAATCAAGCCAATCAGAGTGACGGATCTTCAATCACGTGATTCTCCTCGTGATTTGCTGTAAGTAAAACCAGCCAATCAGAATGACAGATCCTCAGTGACGTCGTCCATCTCTGTTTCTCACGGGAGAGCAGAACAGGCAAAGTTCTCAAGCAAAGTAGAATTGAACTGTCGGATATCCAGCACTTATTTACTAGGGCAAGTTTTGAAAAGAACAATACACCCAACAAATCACTTGAACTGTCTCACACGCCAGTGAGGCCTCTTTGGTCCAGTCTCCTTGCTGGATCGTCCATTCTGCTCACCTGTTTTAGCACCCAGGTGTTGTCCCTCCCCTGCTAGAAGCAGTCTCCCTCTGTACCAGCCCTCCATCCACAGGTTCCTACCTAGCACCTCTCTCTGCTATGTCACACCTGTGCTGCTCAGTAACTGCCTAAACGTCTACCTCTGCTGTAGTGCTGATTTCTTCGTGAGTGTTTGAATTGCTTTTAGTGTGTTTGGCACCGTCATGGAGCAGTGCTTAGTACCTTGGATTTCGGGACTCGAAGGTCGCGGGTTCGAATTCCATAAGAATTATAGTAATTGTACGGGAGATTGGAATGAGCGGTGTGGGAACAGCAGGACCGGGACGTTACAGAAGTTGCGGCAGCAAAAAAAGTACGGTGTGCTTAGCACATGCTGGAAGGGCGGTAGGACTAGAGACTATTTAGGTCGCAGTCCTTGCTAAACAATTGTCTTTTGGGTGTAGCAGGAACATATTTAATGACCCCATGAATGTGAATTCCAATCAGTCAGCTTCTCTGTTTGTTCGTTGTTGTTTTTCTTGTAGGAAAGCTTTGCCAGGTTTCTGCCCCTTCATTGATCATCGAGCAGCCCAAAGCTAGAAGTAAGCTGGAAGCTGACCTTTGCTTAGTTACACATCGTTTTGTTTTATACGTGTATCAAACCATCTTTCTGTGTCTGTATCTGTGTCTGTCTGTCTGTCTATCTGTCTGTCTGTCTGTCTGTCTGTCTGTCTGTCTGTCTGTCTATCTGTCTGTCTGCTGTGGGTTCTTTTACATACACTGATTGCATGCTACACACACACACACACACACACACACACACACACACACACACACACACACACACACACACACACACACACACAACACACACGCACACACACACACACACACAGAAGGAGAGAGAGAGAGAGAGAGAGAGAGAGAGAGAGAAGAGAGAGAGGAGAGAGAGAGAGAGAGAGAGAGAGAGAGAGAGAGAGAGAAAGTATGTGTGTGTTTGTGCGCGCGCGCGTGTGTGTGTGTAAGTGTCTAGCTGTCTGTCTGTCTGTCTGTCTGTCTGTCTGTCTGTCTGTCTGTCTGTCTGTCTGTCTGTCTGTGTCTATGTATGTGTGTGTCTGCCTGTCTGTCTGTCTGTGTCTATGTGTGTGTGTCTGTGTGTGTGTGCAATTTTGAAAACAAAACACTCACTCTGTTATCCTTGCAGACAAACTCATTTGACATTGGGCTTCGCGTTTATTGTCTACACACATCTCAAGAAAACCAATAATAAAAAATATCATGTACATATTATACAATATACATTTGCCTAATAGGCACACAGGCATAACAAAGAATGTTTTTTTAAAAACATACACAAGCATATGTCTACCCTAAATGCTCACTCACTGCGAATGCATGCACACACACACACACACACACACACACACACACACACACACACACACACACACACACACACACACACACACACACACACATCTTGCTCACCTCTTGCGCTCACGTTAAACCCTGTTTCGCTTTTCGTAAGAGTAGGCCGTCGTGTGCCAGTGGGAACAGATGACATTATTTACAAAACTGTATACGCACGGGGACTGGGTGTAAAAAAAACATATAAGTGCTTATTACATTATCCTTGATATAAAAGAATGAATAAATAAATTAAAATAAATAAAATAAAAACACACACAACATACACAAGCGTGCACGCGTGCTCCGACATGCACATGCATATGCACATGCACGTACACACAGTGCATGCAAGTGCCCCGGCAGGCAAGTAAACATGCAAGCATTTACAGACTAAAACGCGCTTGTGTGTACATGATCATGCATGCGTACAGATCGACCATCGAAATCAAGAACTACTGAATATACAATGTCAGCCACAGCACCACTGATCTTATATAAGTTATAAATGGCCAAGAGAGAGAGAGAGAGAGAGAGAGAGAGAGAGAGAGAGAGAGAGAGAGAGAGAGAGAGGGAGGGAGGGAGAGAGAGAGAGAGAGAGAGAGAGAGAGAGAGAGAGAGAGAGAGAGAGAGAGAGGGA
>CM060341.1:927896-930396 GCA_030674155.1 Stramonita haemastoma
ACAGACAGGAAGAGACAGACAGAGACAGAGAGACAGAGACACAGAGAGACAGAGAGCTGAGAAAGAGAAAGAGAGAGAGAGAGAGAGAGAGAGAGAGAGAGAGAGAGAGAGAGAGAGAGAGAGAGAGAGAGAGAGAGAGGGAGAGAGAGAGAGAGAAACAGAGAAAGAGACAGAGACAGAGACAGAAACAGAAAGAGAGAAAAACAGAGACAGAGAGATAGAGAACTGATAGAGAAAGAAACAGAGACAGAGAGACAGAGAGCTGAGAGAGAGAAACAGAAACAGACAGAGATAGAGAGAGATTTGATTTGATTTGATTGATTTATTCTTTTATATCGAGGATAATGGAATAAGCTCTCTTGTGCTTTTTTTTTTTTTCATCCAGTCCCTGTGTGTATGCAGTTTTGTAAATGTCATCTGTTCCCACCGGCACACAATGGCCTACTCTAACGAAAAGCGGAACAGGATTTAATGTGTGCACAAGATGTTCTGCTGCGCTTGTGTTCGCACACGGGGCCTCGGTTTAAAGTCTCATCCGAAGGACTAAGAGAGAGAGAAACAGAGACAGAGACAGAGAAACAGAAAGACAGAGAACTGATAAACAGAGAGAGACTGACTCACATGGCATCCTCTTCCTGTTCTGCCTGACAAGAGACACATTCGCACAGGACTTCATGGAGAGAATCGTCCTGTTCAGGTATCTCTATGCACTCGATGAGCTGGACTCCATTCACATCCGTGATCACTTTGACTCTCATCTGCAAACACAGAAGAATCGGGCTTTTGTCCATCTGATATGATTTTAGACACCATCCCTGAGGAAAAAAATCGGGGAGTTGGAGTCCCAGAGCAGCTCGGGGCTGTATATGGCAACGTTCTGGTGGCTCCTGTGACGGTACTGGAACCATTCGTATCGGTCATTACCTTTCCAATGGATCATTCCAGTGCCGTGGAGAGGGGGGGGGGGGGTCTGCTGCATGGGTAACAGCTTGCCCTCCATGCATACTTGCCCAGGCTTTGCGCTCTAAGACTAGAGCGCAACTCCATAGTCTTCCGAGACTGATGGGTGCCTACTACTACTACTACTATGAGTGAAAGTGGTATAGTTGGTCTCTAAGGACACGGGTGACGCTCCACCAGGAAATGAGTTGCTTAGCACATAACCCACTTTTCCGCTAGAAGCCATTAATGGCAGGTGGGGTCAATTTGGTAATGTTCAGATTTTTGATTGATTATAAAACTATAGCCCTTATTCTACATTGTAATGAAGTATCAAGTCATAATTTTGTATCCTTGTGCTTTTAAACGTGCTTTTAAAAAGCAAAAAGCCCTCATTCTGACCATTTATTATGATGCTAAACTTGTCCATTTCTCGTTTTGTCATTTTCTGCAGTCTATCATTTCAACTTGTAATAACTTTTCATAGAAGTGTCCGATTTTCAATCTATGTTTTCTATTGTATAGCCATTTCATTGCAGATTAATAAAATGTCAATAACTAAAAATTGACCTCTGGTGCAATGCGATTCCTTATGTGGAGGAGCGTCACAATTAAAATGTATTTTAAATTATTTTTAGGGTGTTTCAAGGAATCTGGTTTTGGTTTTATCTATCTCATTTTATGGGTGATCGATGTGGGTTTTCCCACGACGCGGTGGCCGTCCTGGGCTGACCCTTATGGTTGACCAGGGCGTCGATACAAGCAAGGACAGTCGAGTTGGTTTTATATCCCGTTTTAAACTGTACATTGTCGCACACTTTTAAAACGAGTTTTAAAATGTGACGAGGTGACAGCCCCGATATGGCCTGTGCGGTCGGCGGGGCTCTAAGCAACATCATTGGATTGAATTGGATCTGGAAACAGCAAAACAGCAGGGGGACGGGGGTAGCCTAGTGGTCAGAACATTGCGCTCGCAATTTAACGACCCGGGTTCGATTCCCAGTCGATGGAATTTTTTCCTCTGGAGTTAACTAACATCAGTGCTGACTCCACTCTCCCCAAAAGTCCTTCGGGATGAGACTATAAACCGAGGAGGCTTCGTGTGCGAACGCACGCAGAACATCTTGCGCACACGTTAAATTCTGTTGCAGTTTTCGTAAGAGTAGGCCATCGTGTGCCGGTGGGAACAGATGACATGATTTACAAAAACTGCATACACACGGAGACTGGATGTAAAAAAGCGCACGAGTGCGTATTCCATTATGCTCCAAATGAAAGAATAAATAAAATGTATAAATAAAAATATATTTGAGGTGTCTGCTGTGGGGAGGCTTAGGGCTCTGTTCGTAGAAATACCATCCCCACCTTCTGTACTAGAAATTCCCTCTTTTCCATCTCTCTCTTGTAGGGGGGTAGGGGCATCAGGACAGAAGGCTATCTCAATGGCATTACCTCAGACTGGTTATGTTTGAGGTGCCTCTTGTAGGAAGGCCTGGGGCCCTGTCAGTAACAATACCATCCCCCACCTTCTGAGTTAGTAATTCCCTCTTTTCTATCCCTC
>CM060341.1:937896-942896 GCA_030674155.1 Stramonita haemastoma
CCATTATCCTCGATATAAAAGAATAAATTAATCAATAAATCACAAAACAGCCCTCTTGGAGAATGTCTTCTCTCCCTCAACTCTCATAGATTTTCGTCTGTGCGTGGCTTGCACTGAATTTTGGGCAGTGTCATCATCAGGTAGAACCTGGTTGAGCCCATTGTTTTTTCAGGTGCAGGGTGCATGCTGGGTATGTTTATGTTTCTGTAACCCACTCTGAACGCTGATTTCAATAACAGAATCTTTTACGAGTGTTTTTGAGCCTCTGTATGTGTATTTATTGACGAACGGTGTTGTGTAGAGTTGACAATGCTGGTACATTTGTATATTTTCTAAAGTAGTAGGCGGGATAGCTCAGTGGTCAGAGCGCTCGCTTTCCCCACGTCAAAGTTAAGCAGCGTCGAGCGTGGTTACCAGTTGGATGGGTGACCGTATGTGCGCCTTGGCTTCAGTACAGTTCACCCAGCTGTAAATGGGTACCTGCTCTCTTTGAGGTCAGGGAAGGTAAAGCAGCGAGGGAGAGGAGATGGGCGCTGTCCTCAATATGCTGGCCCCTAAAGAAGCTGAGGTCTCTGATGCCTCGCTCCCCTACGACCATACAGGTTATGGGACACCTTTACCTTTGCCTTTATTTGAGCCTCTGTGTGCGTATATATGTTGACGAACGGTGCTGTGTAGAGTTGAAAATGTTGGTACGTTTTTATATTTTCTAAAGTAGTAGGAATCAGTGTTAGTCCCTTATAGATTATATATATATATACACACACATATATATAATGGCTGAAATCATGGTGGAAAAAAGTATTGATAGATAATGTATGTGTCAGTTGTCAGTGGACATCTTTAATATGTTGTATTGCATTGTATTGTATTGTATTGTATACCAGTATTGTATTGCAATGTAAACTATTTTCTCTCATGGCAGATTTATCTACGTGAAATTTGGGTTTCTCTCCCTGGGAAGAGTGCGTAGCCACAAGAGCAGCACCACCCCTTTAAAAACAAGAATTCAAGTCTGCATGATTGTGTATGACTTTGTTTCCTTATCAGAGTGGTCTTTTCTACAGAACTTTTCCGGGTTTTCTTGTTGCCGTGGGTTCTTTTACACGCACAAAAATGTGTGCCGTGCCTTGGTACACTCAAAAACAACAGATAAGCTTGGGCATACTTCTTATCTGGCCCTCGATAAGGAATGAGACAGACAGACAGACAGACAGACAGACAGACAGACAGACAGGTAAACAGGCAAACAGGCACAGAGACACAGAGAGAGAGACAGAGACAGAGAGACAGACAGACAGACAGACAGACAGACAGACACAGATAGGTAAACAGGCAGACAGGTAGAGAGAGAGAAAGACAGACAGACAGACAGACAGACAGACAGACAGACAGACAGACACAGATAGGTAAACAGGCAGACAGGTACAGAGAGAAAGACAGACAGACAGACAGACAGACAGACAGACAGACAGGACAGACAGACAGACAGACACAGATAGGTAAACAGGCAGGTAGAGAGACAGACAAGGCAAGGCAAGGCAAGGCAAGGCAAATATTTTTTATTCGAGGATAATAGATAAGCACTCGTGTGCTTTTTTACATCCAGTCCCCGCCCTTTTCAGGAATAACATCAAGATAAAAAAATAACCTCTAACTACACAGCAGCAATAATAATGATTCAAATACCAAGAGCAAGAAACCATACCAAGTATCAAACAGCATGCAAAAAATAGGACAGAGATACAATAATAAGGTAATGATATAAAAAGGCACACATTCAAAAACGAAAAAAGTAAGAATCAATGATGATTTTGATTTGGAAGAAAAGAAAAAAGAAAAAAAAGAGCAAACATGAGAATTTGATGAGGTAAATGACTGAAAACATCAATACACCACCATCTATCAAGAGAGAGAGAGAGAGAGAGAGAGAGAGTGTGTGTGTGTGTGTGTGTGTGTGTGTGTGTGTGTGTGTGTGTGTGTGTGTGTGTGTGTGTGTGTGTGTGTGTGTGTGTGTGTGTGTGTGTGTGTGTGTGTGTGTGTGTGTGTGCACGCAACTTAAAGCACTGAACATTCACTCTGTTATCCTTGCAGACAAAGTCAATTGACAATGGGCTTGGCGTTTATTGTCTACACACATAGGAAGAAAATCCATAAGAAAAATCATGAACATTTTAGACTATGTTTATGATCCATACCCATTTGCCTAGAGTCTTACAATTTGAAACAAGACAATGAAAAACATACACAAAAGATATGTCCCTCCCAAACGCCCAATCACTGCCAACACACACACACACACACACACACACACACACACATGCACACACACACGCCCGCGCGTGCGCGCGTGCGAACATGCATGTGCACAGAGCATTGTAATCCAACCTGTTACTTCATTCTGGTCACGCTGTTATTCTCCAAGATACTCTGACTTTTTAAGTCCTCCACCCTAAAACCAGGCAGGAGTTGTCTTCCTTAGAAGAAAGCCATTCCTATAGGGAAACAAATACATTTGCATACAGGAAAAAGGAAAGAAAAATGGGTAGGCGCTGCACTTGTGGCGACGCGCACTCCCCAGGGAGAGCAGCCCGAATTTCACGCAGAGAAATCTGCTGTGACATAAAGTGGTACAAAATGCAAAATACAAAATACAAAACACTATCATCCTCATCATTTATCATTATCATCATAATTCTCTCCTTCCTCCTCCTCCTCCTCCTCCTCCTCCTCCTCCTCCTCCTCCTCCTCCTCCTCCTCCTCCTCCTCGTCATCATCATCATCATCATCATCATCATCATCATCATCATCATCATCATCATCATCATCATCATCATCATCATCATTATCATCATCATCATCATCAGTGCCAGGACTTTTCCTTGAGGTCCAGAAGCTCTGTATCTGTGAACTGAGGGCAAGGCACAGAGAGGAGATGGCTTGTGCAGCCCATGTCTTCTTAGCTGGGGAAGCCAGTATCTTGACTTGCGAAGCCAGTATCTTGACTTGCGAAGCCAGTATCTTGACTTGCGAAGCCGATATCTTGACTTGTAGAGCCAATATCTTGGCCTGTAGAGAAGATGTTTTCTTGACTGGTGGAGCCACTGCTGTCCTCTTGCTCTTTGGCTTTGAAATGGTCCGTCCAGCTGACCCTGACCAGTGAATGGAGAGATTTGAAGATTTCAAGATTTAATTCGCCTTTGATCCCTCTTGGGGCATGGAGGATTTCAGAAAACAAAATCAACTGTAATAAATATAGTTTTGCATTAACGGAATTACGTTCATACACATAATTTTTACAGAAATAAAAATATAGTCAGCCTTTTCATTATTTTTATTGCAACTTTTACTTTTAACTATGAATTTGTTCAGTTTTTAAGTACAGCCGTGGTAGCTGAGAAAACGGTAGAGAGAGACAGAGACAGAGAGAAAAAGAGGAAAGCACATGAATGCTTATCCCATTACCCTCGATATAAAAGAACTTTAAAAAATAATAAAATTCAATATGTTCTTCCGGAAGGTGGTCATATGCTGGGGTGTCCTTGTATCTTCCCCTAGAGATTTGTTCAAACCACAGTGTGCACTTTTTCTATATCAGAATTATGCAGCCTTATGAAATGTCCATATCTCAGCCCTATATTGCAACACTGGCTGTATCTGGCTATCGAACAGCTTTAGAAATACGAAGGGTGAACTGTTTTCTAGTCTGCATAACGTCATTTGTATTGTCATTAACGTTTTCTGAGCTTTACCAGCCAAATCATCACAAAGTAAGAAGAAACTCAAAAGTTTTGCTGAGACGTATATGCCCAGATATTTATAGCTGTTGACAATCTTTATTTCTGTGCCACCATATTATGCCCATCTCTCCCTTGAATCCATATGTCCATCATTTTTATCTGTTACCATAGCGCAGTGGTTAGCACCTTGGGCTTCGGATTGGAAGGTCGCGGGTTTGAATCCCATAAGAGTCAAATGGACATTTTGGACTCTAGCTGGCTCCTACCCAGAGTGAGCGTGCTGTGGGCTCAGTGGGAAGACTGGAACCACATAGTCGAGCTTCATCCACTTTATGGATGCGAATTTGAGAGTGTTGCTCAAATTACCTGACCAACACTGCAGGTGTCTGTATCTCTCGGGCCTGGTTGACGCCGGGATATATTATGATAGTAAGCGTAGAGTACAGCCCTGTCAAGTAGTCTCAAAACACATGCACTTCCATGTCAGAGTCATAACATCACCTTCATTATCATACATCATTATGCAATTAAAGAAATTGCCTCTGATTCGGTGGCCCCAGTTGCTCTGGTTTTATAGTGACTTCAGATTAGGTTTTCCCTATACGCTTCTGTGCATGTGTTGAGTTTGTGTCAAAGACTTTGGGGTTGGAGGTTGATGGGTATGGTCATTGGAGGGACGTTGGGGTGGTCGCCATCTCGGGTGGACATCTCACTCAGTCTGGCTCCGCGACTGAGGTAATACCGATGTTTTTGTTTTTTTTGGTATTTTTTGTTTTGTGTGTGTGTGTTTTAATTTTTGTTGCCTCGTCATCTGTAACGTCCCCGTCCTGCTGTTCCCACGCCGTTCATCTCACACTCCCCGCCACAGCCATTCCCAGATTCGTTATGTCTCATCCCCAGGGTCGGAAGTCCACAGGGACCTTATCAATATTAGGCCGCCATGGGACCACCAGCCAGAGGGGCCCTGCACTTCTGCTGGGTCACTTTGGTGGTGTTCAGTGGTGCCTGTTCTGATCTAACATACGCAGGACATCACCTACTAAGCTCCCTACTAACGACAGTACTAGCTCAGTTTGCGGAGCCACACACACACACCCCACACACCACACACACACACACACACACACACACACACACACACACACACACACACACACACACACACATACACACACATACAACACATACACACACACACACACTACACACACACATACACACACAAACACAAACACGTACACACACAAACACAAACACGTA
>CM060341.1:955396-970396 GCA_030674155.1 Stramonita haemastoma
CCGACCACCCTTAATTCACCAGAGGCTGCCGAGATTCAATCCCACGACTTCATGGACTCGTGAGATTGAAGTGGAGCGGTGTTAACCACTCGGCCATAGCATATGTCTTATATGGAAGGAAGGTGGCAGAATGGTTAAGACGCTCGCCTGCCAATAGGTAAACCGTGAGTTTCTGGGTTCGAACCCAGCTCGCCCTTTCTTCCCAGTTTGACGAAAAAATCGAACTGAATGTCAAAGTCATTCGGACGAGACTGTAAACCGAGGCCCCGTGTGCGAACGCACGCAGAACATCTTGCGCACACGTTAAAAACCCCGTTCCGCCTTTCGGAAGATCAGGCCATTGTCTGCCGGTAGGAGCGGATGACAAAATTATATACAGCATGCACACAGGTGTCGTGTTTAGACACCATCCTTTAGGGGAAAAAATGAATGGAAAGGCGCTGCACTTCTGACGACGCGCTCTCCCTGGAGAGAGCAGCCCGAATTTCACGCAGAGAAATCTGCTGTGACATAAAGTGGTATAAAATAAAAAATGAAAATATAAAAAATATAAGCATTGTTGAATAGTCCACTGTTAATCAAGTCACAGGATGACTCTATGGCACACGCCTCAGTGCTTATTTTTTTTAAAATAATGATTGATTGATTGATTGATTTATTGATTGATTTATTTATCTATTTTTTATATCGAGGATAATGGAATAAGCAATCATGTGCTTTTCTACACCCATTCCCCGTGTGTTTGCAGTTTTGTCAATCTTGTCATCTCTTCCCACCCGGCACACGATGGCCTACCCTCACGAAAAGCAGAACAGGATCTAACGTGTGCGCAAGATATTCTGCGTGCGTTCGCACACAGGGGCCTCGGTTTACAGTCTCATCCGAAGAACTTTTGGGGAGAATGGAGTCAGCACTGATGTTAACTCCATGGGAAAAGTTCCCTCGAACGGCATTCGAACCCAGGTCGTCAAATTGCGAGCACCATGTTCAAACCAAAGAATAAAATAAATAAATATAAATACAAATGAATAAGAGAACAAGAGAGGTAACCTCAGCCACGCATTAAATATAAATCGGTCTCTTTGTACTGTCCCTTGCATAGGAATTGAGAGGTCAGCTACCTCTGAATTGATTTAAAGTTGTTGTTGTTTTTAGCCAAGAGACTCAGCCTCAAAAGATCACTGGTACAAACAAAATACTGTAGTTCCTTTATACTTCCATCATTCGTTATTTCTTGTAATTTTGTGTCACATTGTCATCACTGGAGAACACAGTATTCTATTTATTTATTTATTTATTTATTTATTTATTTATTTATTTATTTATTTATTTATTTATTCATTTATTTATTTATATCGAGGATAATGGAATAAGCATTCATGTGCTTTTTTTACATACAGTCCCTGTGTGTATATGTAGTTTTGTCAATCTTGTTATCTGTTCCCACCGGCACACAATGGCCTACTCTTACGAAAAGCGGAACAGGATTTAACGTGTGCGCAAGATATTCTGCGTGCGTTCGCACACGGGGCCTCGGTTTACAGTCTCATCCAAAGGATTTATGGGGAGAGTGGAGTCAGCACTGATGTTAACTCCAGGAGAAAAATCCCCTCGAATGGGAATCGAACCCGGGTCGTCAAATTGCGAGCGCAATGTTCTGACCACCAGGCTATCCAGCCCCCCCTTGCGTATTCGGGGTAGGGAGGGGGAGGGGGTAAGGGAAGGGGGCAGCATATGCGATCGCAGAACATCTTGCGCACACGTTAAATCCTGTTCCGCTTTTCCTAAGAGTAGGCCATCGTGTGCCGGTGGGAACAGATGACATTTACAAAACTGCATACACACGGGGACTGGATGTAGAAAAGCACAAGAGTGCTTATCCCATTATCCTCGATATATAAGAATAAATCAATTCAAATCAAATCAACCTCATAACCGTGGGGGGGTTAACTGCGGTCAGATGATTTCATTGAACGCGATTTCATCAGACAACGGGAATCAACTCGGACAACGACAGTTGTTTGGCGGGTAACCCCTGTCACTCCCTGTTAGGGGACGGGATAGCCTAGTGGTCAGAACACTGCGCTCGCAATTTGACGACCCGGTTCGATTCCCGGTCGAGGGGATTTTTTCCTCCTGGAGTTAACACAGTGCTGACTCCACTCTCCCCAAAAGTCCTTCCGATGAGACTATAAACCGAGGCCCGTATGCGAACGCACGCAGAACATCTTGTGCACACGTTAAATCCTGTTGCAGTTTTTCGTAAGAGAAGGCAATTATGTGCCGGTGGGAAGAGATGACAAGATTTACAAAACTGCATACACATGGGGACTGGATGTAAAAAAGCATATGGGTGCTTATTCCATCATCCTCCATATAAAAGAATAAATGAACAAATAATAAATCACTAAATCAATAAATAAATGAATAAATAAATAAATAATACAACCGGTCTCTTGGAGAACGTCTTCTCTCCCTCAACTCTCATAGAAGTCGTCTGTGCGTGGCTTGCACTGAATGTTGGGCAGTGTCATCATCAGGTGGAACCTGGTTGAGCCCTTTGTTTTTTCAGGAGCAGGATGCATGCTTGGTATGTTTATGTTTCTGTAACCCACTCTGAAAGCTGATTTCAATAGCAGGATCTATAACGTGTGTTTTTGAGCCTCTGTATGTGTATATGTTGACGAACGGTGTTGTGTAGAGTTGAAAATGCTGGTACGTTTTTATATTAATTTTCTAAAGTAGTAGGCGGGATAGCTCAGTGGTCAGAGCGCTCGCTTTTCCCACGTCAAAGTTAAGCAGCGTCGAGCGTGGTTACCAGTTGGATGGGTGACTGTTTGCGCGCCTTGGCTTCAGTACAGTTCCCCCTGTTCACCCAGCTGTAAATGGGTACCTGCCCTCTTTAGGGTCAGGGAAGGTAAAGCAGCGAGGGAGAGGTGATGGGCGCCACCCTCAACATGCTGGCCCCTAGAGAAGCTGAGTTATCTGATGCCTCGCTCCCCTACGACCATCTAGGTTATGGAACACCTTTACCTGTATTTGAGCCTCTGGATGCGTATTATATTGACGAACGGTGCTGTGTAGAGTTGAAAATGTGGGTGCGTTTTTATATTTTCTAAAGTAGTAAGGATCATTGTTAGTCTCCTTATAAATTATATCTTTTATATATATATATATATATATATATATATATATATATATATATATATATATATATATATATATATATATATATATATATATATATATATATATATATAATGGCTAAAATCATGGTGGAAAAAAGTATTGATAGATAATTTATGTGTGAGTTGTCAGTGGAAACCTTCAATATGTTGTATTGCATTGTATGGTATTGTAGTGTATACCAGTATTGTATTGTAATGTAAACTAGTTTCTGTCATGGCAGATTTATCTACGTGAAATTTGGGTTTCTCTCCTGGGAAGAGTTGCGTAAGCCACAAGAGCAGCACCACCCCTTTAAAAACAAGAATGCGAGTCTGCATGATTGTGTACGACTTTGTTTCCTTATCAGAGTGGCCTTTTCTACAGAACTTTTCCGGGGTTTTCTTGTTGCCGTGGGTTCTTTTACACGCAAAAAATGTGTGCAGTACCTTGGTATACACAAGAACAACAGATAAGCTTGGGCATACTTCTTATCTGGCCCTCGATAAGGAATGAGACAGACAGACAGAGAGACAGACAGACAGACAGACAGGCAGACAGAGAGAAATGGGAGAGAGACAGAGACAGAGAGACATAGACAGACAGACAGACAGACAGACAGACAGACAGACAGACAGACAGACAGGCAGACAGGCAGACAGACAGACACAGATAGGTAAACAGGCAGGCAGGTAGAGAGAGAGACAAGGCAAGGCAAGGCAAGGCAAGGCAAGGCAAGGCAATTTTTTTTATTCGAGGATAATAGATAAGCACTCGTGTGCTTTTTTACATCCAGTCTCCGCTCTTTTCAGGGATAACATCAAGATAAAAATAAACCTCTAACTACACAGCAGCAATAATAATGATCCAAAAACCAAGAACAAGAGCAAGACACTATACCAAGTATCAAACAGCATGCAAAAAATAGGACAGAGATACAATCATAAGGTAATGATATAAAAAGGCACACATTCAGAAACGAAAAAAGTAAGAATCAATGATGATTTTGATTTGGAAGAAAAGAAAAAAAAGAGCAAACATGAGAATTTGATTAAGTAAATGACTGAAAACATGAATCCACCACCATCTATCAAAGAGAGAGAGAGAGAGAGAGAGAGAGAGAGAGAGGAGAGAGAGAGAGAGAGAGAGAGAGAGAGAGGAGAGATGTGTGTGTGTGTGTTTGTGTGTGTGTGTGTGTGTGTGTATGTGTGTGTATTTGTGTGTGTGTTGTGTGAGTGTGTGTGTGTGTGTGTGTGTGTGTGTGTGTGTGTGTGTGTGTGTGTGTGTGTGTGTGTGTGTGTGTGTGTGTGTGTGTGTGTGTGCAACTTAAAGCACTGAACACTCACTCTGTTATCCTTGCAGACAAAGTCAATTGACAATGGGCTTGGCGTTTATTGTCCACACACACATAGGAAGAAAATCACAAAGAAAAATCATGAACATTTTAGACTATGTTTAGGATCCATACCCATTTGCCTAGAGTCTTACAATTTTAAACAAGACAATGAAAAACATACACAAAATATATGTCCCTCCCAAACGCCCAATCACTGCCCACAACACACACACACACACACACACACACACACACACAACGCACACACACACGCCCGCGCGTGCGCGTGGGCGAACATGCATGTGCACAGAGCATTGTAATCCAACCTGTTACTTCATTCTGGTCACGCTGTTATTCTCCAAGATACTCTGACTTTTTAAGTCCTCCACCCTAAAACCAGGCAGGAGTTGTCTTCCTTAGAAAAAAGCCACTCCTATAGGGAAACAAATACATTTGCATACAGGAAAAAGAAAAGAAAAATGGGTAGGCGCTGCACTTGTGGGACGCGCTCTCCCCAGGGAGAGCAGCCCGAATTTCACGCAGAGAAATCTGCTGTGACATAAAGTGGTACAAAATGCAAAATACAAAATACAAAATACTATCCTCCTCATCTCTCACTCCTCCTCCTCCTCCTCCTCCTCCTCCTCCTCCTCCTCCTCCTCCTCCTCCTCCTCCTCCTCCTCTTCCTCCTCCTCCTCCTTCTCCTCCTACTTCTCCTCCTCCTCGTCATCATCATCATCAGTGCCAGGACTTTTCCTTGAAGTCCAGAAGCTCTGTATCTGTGAACTGAGGGCAAGGCACAGAGAGGAGATGGCTTGTAGAGCCCGTGTCTTCTTAGCTGGGGAAGCCAGTATCTTGACTTGCGAAGCCAGTATCTTGACTTGCGAAGCCAGTATCTTGACTTGTGAAGCCAGTATCTTGACTTGTAGAGAAGATGTTTTCTTGACTTGTGGAGCCACTGCTGTCCTTTTGCTCTTTGGCTTCGAAATGGTCCGTCCAGCTGACCCTGACCAGTGAATGGAGAGATAAGTACAGGAGAGAGGGGGGGGGGCAGAGAGAGAGAGAAGAGGGGGGGGGGAGGCGGGGAGAGAGAGGAAGGGAGGGAGAGAGAGAGACAGAGGGGGAGAGAGAGAGAGAGGGGGAGAGAGAGGGGGAGGGAGAGAGAGGGAGGGAGGGAGGGAGAGAGAGAGAGAGAGGGGGGGGGGGGTTCAGACGTTATGTTCTTAAAGGCCATGGCTCCATGGAAGAGGGGAGGGGGTCACATGGAAATGACAAAAGTGCATTATATTCAAATCGTATACTTATGTCAATTAACATGTGAAATGACGAAAGTGCATTATATTCAAATCGACATACTTATGTAAAATTAACGTGTTAAATGGCAAAAGTGCACTACAAACAAACCGACACATTTACCACAAATAAGTATGTCGATATATAAACATAATATATATCAAATTGATGCACAACATTTTCATTTATCGATACAATTAAAAAAAATCACAATACATCACACACACACACACACACACACACTTACACACACACACACGCACTTACACATACAACACACACACCACACGCACTACACACACACACACACACACACACACACACACACACACACCACGCACTTACACATACACACACACGCGCGCGCGCACGCGTACACACACGCAGACACATCCTGTTTCGGCCCAAAACTTTTCCCCATCCATTAGATCATGAGTGGTGCTCTGGATGCTAGTCTTTCAGATGAGACGATGAACTTAGGTCCCGTGTGTTACGCGTCATTATAATATAGCGCACGTAAAGAACCACGCGACAAGAGGGTTGTCCTGCAAAACTCTCTCTCTCTCTCTCTCTCTCTCTCTCTCTCTCTCTCTCTCCTCTCTCTCTCTCTCTCTCTCTCTTCTCTCCTCTCTCTTCTCTCTCTCTCTCTCCTCTCTCTACTGTAAAACACTCTATAGCGAGTACAAATGAACACAGTTGCGACAAAAGATAAATGGGTAGGCCTGCTCTCTCTCGACTCTCTCATCTCTCCCGGAGAGACACCCAATCTCACCACGCGGAGAAATCTCTTGACATCAAGTTCATACAAAAAGACAATAACCACACATCCACAATCACCCCACCTACCACACACCCACACCTACCTCCCATCTCTACACACACACCTACTCTCCTCCCTAACATCCCACCACTCTACCACCACACAACACACCACATACGCTCTGCTTACCTTAGAAAAAAGCAATAGGAGACGACAAGTTCGCTATAATGGGAGCGCGTCTCTTGCCCGACGCCTCGCTCCAGGCAGAGAGAGCAGTCCAGTTCACCAGGCTGAGAAATCTGCTTGACATTACACGTTTATCTAAAAACACAGACAAAACACAACAAACTCCACTGTCTACTCACTACACACACAACACACACACACACAATACCATCACTCCCCTCTATCACTCACATCCCTCCTCCTCTCACACTTCACACACTTCTCACCCCACTTACGCTCTGAGCTAGTCACGTTCTCTCCTTAGCACTGCTCCACAGCAAGACATATCTTCATTTTCTGCCTCATAATGGGTACCGTCTCTGCCGCCCTCTCTTCCGCATCGTTCTTCCTTGTCTTCTGACCTCATCGCCTAAACACGAGACAAAGTTCTGCTGTCTGTTCTGTCTTAGCTCTGTAACACAGCAAATATATATATATATATTGTTGTTGTTGTTGTTTTGTCTTTTTGTTTTTTCTTTATGCTTTCGCATCGTTCATCGTGTCTTCTAAATCATCGCCAAAATGGGAGGACAAAGTTCACTGTCTGTTCTGTCACTGTAGTGTACACACAACCAAAATATTATTTGCTTCTTCTCTTCTTCTTCTTCTTCTTCTTCTTCTTCTTCTTCTTCTTCTTCTTCTTCTTCTTCTTCTTCTTCTTCTTCTTCTTCTTCTTCTTCTTCTTCTTCTTCTTCTTCTTCTTCTTCTTCTTCTTTCTTCTTTTCTTCTTCTTCTTCTCTTCTTCTTCTTCTTCTTCTTTCTTCTTCTTCTTTTCTTTTTCTTTGCATTCTTCTTCTTTTTTCTTCTTCTCTTCTCTTCTTCTTCTTCTTCTTCTCTTCTTCTTCTTCTTCTCTCTTCTCCTTCTCTTCTCTTCTCTTCTTCTTCTTCTCCTCTTCTCCTTCTCCTTCTCTCTTCTTCTTCTTCTCTTCTTCTTCTTCTTCTCTTCTTCTTCTTCTTCTTCTTCTTCTTCTTCTTCTTCTTCTTTTTTCTCTAATTTTGATTCCACAATACTGAGTCAGGGGGTCGCGGGTTCGATTCTCCCTTGAAATGTTATTGATCAGTAATGGATTGGCAAACTATGACACCCCCCCCCCCCCCCCAAAAAAAAAAAAAAAAAAAAAAAAAAACCAACAAACAAACCCAAAACAAAACAAAAAGAAAACAACAAACCAAAAAACCCCAACCAACAAAAAATGAACAACAACACCCCCCCCCCCCCCCCACACACAACAACACATACCACGCACAACACAACACACCCGTGCCCACGCAAACACACACACACACACAACACACACACACATACACACAACACATACACACACACACACACACACACACACACACAAAACACACACAACACACACACACACACACACACACACACACACACACACACACACACACACACACACACACACACACTACACACACACAGAAAGGAGAGAGAGAGAGAGAGAGAGAGAGAGAGAGAGAGAGAGAGAGAGAGAGAGAGACAGAGAAGAGACAGAGAGACAGAGACAGAGACAGAGACAGAGACAGAAGACAGAGAGACAGACAGACAGACAGACAGAACAGACAGAGACAGACAGACAGACAGAGACAGACAGAGACAGACAGAGAGACAGAGAAGACAGAGAGAACAGAGACAGAGACAGAGAGACAGAGAGACAGAGCAGAGACAGAGAGACAGAGAGACAGAGACAGAGACACAGCACACAGACACAGACAGAGACAGAGACACAGAGAGACAGAGACAGACACACAGACAGACACACAGACACACAGACAGACAAGAGACTCACGCGCCAACATCCTTTTTCGCTTGGCAAGAGGCGCATTCGCAATCGACGTCACAAAGCAGACCTTCCTTTTCAAAATGTTGGAGTTCTTCGATGTCTATGTACTCTATGTGTGTGAGCTCGTTGTCCACGTCTGTGATCATCAGCTGTATGCTCATCTGGAAGGAGCCAGGCAACACACACAGTCATGTAGGGGGCTAGAGCTTCTGTTCATTCATTATTATTATTATATTTATTTATTTATTTATTTATTTATTTATTTATTTATTCATTCATTTATTTATCTTATTTATTTGTCTATTTATTTGATTGCTAATTCTTTTATATCGAGGGTGATGGAATAAGCACCCGTTTGCTTTTTTTTTTTTTTTTTTTTTACATCTAAGTCCCCATGTGTGTGCAGTTTTGTCAATCTTATCATCTGTTCCGGCCACCAGCACACAATGGCCTATTCTTACGGAAAGCAGAACAGGATTTAACGTGTGCGGCAAGATGTTCTGCTGTGCGTTCGCGCAGACGGGGTCCGGGGTTTATAGTCTCATCAGGACAGATAGCTATCTCAGACTGGTGATATTTAAGGGGCCCCCTGTGAGGAGGTCTGGGGCCCTGTCCCTATAAATACCATCCCCCACCTTCTGTACTAGAAATTCCCTCTTTTCTATCCTCTCTTTTTTTTTTTTGCATTGTTCCTTTTCTTCCTGTCACAACCTACTTGTCGAATTTCTTCTCTGTGCACACATAAAACATTTCTTCTTATTGTATGTTTTGCTGTCAGGATACTGAAAACAGGTTCTTGGAGTCAACAATTGAAGTTCTGAAAAAAAACATGGGAGGATCGGCAAAAATTTCAGTCGTTTTCGTACAAGCCGCTAATTACAAAACGACTTGCAATCTCTTTGTTCGTCTCCAATTATTTCTTATCAGATGCTCACAATTCTCTGAAGACCGTTCTTATTCTTAATGCTAAGGTTATTGTACCAACAAAGGAAAGCAAAACTTAGAACGCTCTCTATGTACGACTTGTAAAACAAAGAAAGACTCTTTTTGTCAACCAAAAATGAGTTAGCTTCCTTAGAAAATACACACGTTGTTGCCCCTTTTTGATAACAGCGTCAGTGTTGGCGTCCCAATTAAACTTGTGGTCAAAAACTTCCCATATACTTAAATTTTGAAACGTGTTCAACTTCTTGATTATCGCTGATAATATACTCAGAAGTATGTCCCGATCTTCTGAAAGCAATTGCAAGATCTTTAGTTTTAGAAACATTTAGCTCCAGATAGGCCTCATTACACCAATGTACAAACTCGGTGAGGGCTGGACCATGGTCTAGGACTGATCCAGGTCAGAGAGACAAGTTTGACAAGAAAGGAATTTCCATCGCTGCTTCTGCAATCATCTGTGTTTAAAATGTACAGAAGAGGTGAAAGAACGCAGCCCTGTAGAGAACCAGTGCAGTCAATTGTCCTCGATATAAAAGAATTTAAAAAAAGGCCAAATGCATGGTTCTTACCCAAAAATATCAAATGCTGTCATTGAAAGCTCTCATTTACTAGAGTTGGTTTATTAAAATCTTAAAATGATTGAGAAGTTGTAAATGGTAACTTGCACTTGTTTTCCTCCACTACTATTTCCCTGATAATATCCAGAAAACTGATGGCACTATTTATCAACTTTCTAAGACATCATTATTCAGAATACTGAGGCCGTAGTAATAATTATCAACTCTCTACTACATATTGAGACACCATCAAAAATCTCCAATCCAAACCAGACATGTTGTTTATAGCCACACCGGCCACACAGGCCATATCGGGGCTGTCACATCAAATTTTAAAACTCCAATTAAAACAGTAAAATTATATACATATTAAAACGGGGTACAAAACCAACTTTACTGCCCCTGCCTGTATCGACGCCCCCATCAACCATAAGGGTCATCAAAAATCTAAGATATATTCAGAAAACTGATGGCAGAACTATCCTATCTCCAACACTTACCTTGACCAGATCGTTTCCCGAATGATTCCAAAGAAAGCTGTCTGACTGTATCTGAACTAAAAGTCAACCTTCCAACTCCCTTTATATACTTTTCAAACCCTAACCCATTAGGCCCACAACAAATAATGACGTCACTAAAATACAGGTACGTCAGCAAAACCAATCCAATTAGAGAAATGGATCTTCAACTACTGATTGTTTTTCGTTATTTACCTTTAAGTGACACAAAACAGAGTGACAAGTCAGCAATGATGTCTTCCATCTGTGCTTTTTTTTTATATAGAACAGAGAAATGAGAGAGAGAGTTTTTCATGCAAAAATGGAAACAAACTGGCTCACGTCTAGCACCCATCAACAGACAGTTTTTAAAGGAGATTGTCTTACAGGCTCTAAATCACTTGAACACCTACCAACATTCTCTCACATGCCAGTGAAGGCATCATCTTACGTCCAGTCTCCTTGCTGGATCGTCCATTCTGCTCACCTGTCTTAGCACCTAGGTGTTGTCCCTCCCCTGCTAGAAGCAGTCTCCCTCTGTACCAGCCCTCCTTCCACAGGTTCCTACCTAGCGCCTCTCTGCCTATGTCACACCTGTGCTGCTCAGTAACTTGCTAACTGCCTAAACGTCTACCTCTGCTGTAGTGCTGATGTCTTCATCAGTGCCTGAATTGGTTAAGTGTGCTTGGCACATGCTGGAAGGGTGGTAGGACAAAAGACTATTCAGGTGGCTGTCCTTGCTAAATGATTGTCTTTTAGGTGTTGCAGGAACATATTTAATGGCCCCATTATTGTCCAACTTCGAAAAGTAAATGTCTCTGTAGTTTTCTACTAAGAAAGCCCTCGCCATGTCTCTGTTATATTGTTAATAAACTGAGCTGCTGACGCTGACGTTGGCTGATTCACACATCATTCTGTTTCTTTTTATCAAACCATTTTCTGTCTCTGTCTCTGTCTGTCTTCTCTCTCTCTGTCTCTCTCTCTGTCTCTGTCTCTCTCTGTCTTCTCTCTGTCTCTCTGTCTCTGTGTTTTGTGTTGTCTGTCTGTCTGTCTGTCTGTCTGTCTCTGTCTGTCTGTCTGTCTGTCTGTCTGTCTGTCTGTCTGTCTGTCTGTCTGTCTGTCTGTCTGTCTGTCTGTCTCCTCTCTCTCTCTCTCTCTCTTCTCTCTCTCTCTCTCTCTCTCTCTCTCTCCTCCTCCTCCTTCTCTCTCTCTCATCTCTCCCTCTCTCTCTCTCTCTCTCTCTCTCTCTCTCCTCTCTCTCTCTCTCTTATATATATTTAATAATATAATATATATATATATTATTATATAATATATATAAAATATATATGTTATTATTTATTATGTATAATTTAATAATATTTTTAAAATAATAATTATCATTACATAATATAATAAATAATATCACGTTGTCGATTTTTGGTATGTAAAACTTTTAATAATGATGTTTTTAAGAAGCTGAATAACTTATTTAGTCATGCTACGATATAGATCATGAACATAATTTTATGACTATTATCATAAGATTGATTAAGGTATTAGAGTATATGTTTAAATATGTGCCTTATGTGGATAGATTACTCTTATGTTCGATTATACGATTTTATTCAGGAATTCAAGGCATATGATTTTCCCTTAGATTTAAGTTTTGGATGACACGCACGAGAATCTGTAATGTGTGTGTGTGTGTGTGTTTGTGTGTGTGTGTTGTGTTGTGGTGTGTGTGTGTGTGTGGTGTGTGTGTGTGTGTGTGTGTGTGTGTGTGTGTGTGTGTTTGTGTGTGTGTGTGTGTGTGTGTGTGTGTTTGTGTGTGTGTGTGGTGTGTGTGTGTGTGTGTGTGTGTGTGTGTGTGTGTGTGTGTGTGTGTGTGTGTGTGTTGTGTGTGTGTGTGTGTGTGTGTGTGTGTGTGTGTGTGTGTGTGGTGTGTGAGTGTGTGTGAATCACGACCCAATTCATCAAAATGTTATATTTTATATGACTTATTTTGTTGATAGATGGTGTTGGATTGATGTTTTCAGTCATTTACCTCATCAAATTTTCATGTTTGCTTCTTTTTTTTTTTTTCTTCCAAATCAAAATCATCATTGATTCTTTCTTTTTTTCGTTTCTGAATGTGTGCCTTTTTATATCATTACCTTATTATTGTATCTCTGTCCTATTTTTTTGCATGCTGTTTGATACTTGATATGGTTTCTTGCTCTTGTTCTTGGTATTTGGATCATTATTATTTCTGTTACGTAGTTAGAGGTTTATTCTTATCTTGATGTTATCCCTGAAAAGGGCGGGGACTGGATGTAAAAAAGCACACAATGCTTATCTATTATTCTCGAATAAAAGAATTTGCTGTCCATGCCTTGCCTTGCCTTGCCTTGCCTTGCCTTTCTTCCTTCTCCTCTCTCTCTCTCTCTCTCTCTCTCTCTCTCCTCTCTCTCTCTCTCTCTCTCTCTCTCTCTCTCTCTCTCTCTCTCTCTCTCTCTCTCTCTCTCTCTCTCTCTCTCTCTCTCTCTCTCTCTCTCTCTCTCTCTCTCTCTCTCTCTCTCTCTCTCTCTCTCTCTCTCTCTCTCTCTCTCTCTCTCTCTCTCTCTCTCTCTCTCTCTCTCTCTCTCTCTCTCTCTCTCTCTCTCTCTCTCTCCTCCTCTCTTCTCTCTCTCTCTCTCTCTCTCTCTCTCTCTCTCTCTCTCTCTCTCTCTCTCTCTCTCTCCTCTCTCTCCTCTCTCTCTCTCTCTCTCTCTCTCTCTCCTCTCTCAAAATTAAACACTTTCTCGATTTCCATTCAAGGAAACTGTTTTTTCAAGCTTATATACAATCCTCAATAGACTATGCTGCAACCCTGTGGGACTCTGCCAGTGCAAATACCATGAAACCATTACTAAGTCTGTATAAACGTGGTCTCAAACTGGTCCTTCTGAAGAAAACAACCTTGCTAGAAGGGGATTATACTCAGTTAAATATCCTTCCCCTACACCAAAGACTAAAATATAACAAAGGCATCATGATGTTTAAGATACTGACAGGAAATGTCCCCACATCCATAAAAGACAAATTCCCAATGAATCATTCCAGAAATACCGTAAAGCCAAGTGTCCCAATCCCAAGAATAGACTTGTTCAAAACTAGTTTACTATACTCAGGCCCTACGCTATGGAACTCCCTCCCTGACTCAATTAAACAGCATCAATCATCAACAACCTTCAAAAATCACCTTCTAATCTACTTGATAAATCAAAAATAACAAACCACACTTCCCCCCTCTCCAACTATCTACCCTCTCCCTCCTCACTTCTTTCTGATTATGATGATCTTATGACTATAATCATAAGACTAAGTGAGGTGTGTGTGTGTGTGTGTGTGTGTGTGTGTGTGTGTGTGTGTGTGTGTGTGTGAGTGTGAGTTGGGGTTTTTTTGTTCAAAAACTTGTGCTTTATGGGACTTATTTTGATAATAGATGGTGGGATTGATGTTTTCAGTCATTTAACCTCATCATATTCTCATGTTTGCTCTTTAATCTTGCGCCTTTTTTTTCTTTTTGTTGTTGTTGTTGTTGCTTTGATTGGTTTTTGTTTGGTTTTTTGTACTCAAATCAAATTGTTCATTGATTCTTACTTCATATTTTCGTTTCTGAATGAGTGCCTTTTTATAACATTACCTTAATATTGTATCTCTGTCTTATTTCTTACCTGTTGTTGTTCTTTCTCACCCTTATCAAAATCTTATTGTTTTATGGGACATATTTTGATGATAGATGGTGGTGGATTGATGTTTTCAGTCATCTAACCTCATTATATTCTCATGTTTGATCTATAATCATTGCGCCTTTTTTGTTTGTTTGGTTGGTTGGGGTTTTTTTTTGTTTGATTGTTTTGTTTTTTGTTTTTTTAATTTAATTTTTATTTATTTATTTATTTTATTTTATTCTTTTTAATTTCATTTTATATATATATATATACATATATATATATATATATATATATATATTTGTTTCTTTGTTTGTTTGTTTGTTTGTTTATTATCCAAATCAAAAATCATCACTGATTCTTACTTCTTATTTTCGTTTCTGAATGAGTGCCTTTTTTTATAACATTACCTTAATATTGTATCTCTGTCTTATTTCTTACCTGTTGTTTGATACTTGGTATGATTTGCTCTTGGTAATTGGATCATTATAATTGTTCTTGTTTTAGTTGAGGCTGTCTTTTTATCTTGATGTTATCCCTGAAAGGGGCGGGGACTGGATGTAAAAAAGCACATGTGTGCTTATCTATTATCCTCGAATAAAAGAATTTTGCCTTGGCCTTGCCTTGCCTTGCCTTGCCTTGCCTCTCTCTCTCTCTCTCTCTCTCTCTCTCTCTCTCTCTCTCTCTCTCTCTCTCTCTCTCTCTCTCTCTCTCTCTCCTCTCTCTCTCTCTCTCTCTCTCTCTCTCTC
>CM060341.1:972896-975396 GCA_030674155.1 Stramonita haemastoma
TGCTTCACCTAAGTCCTGATGTGGGTTTGACATCAAAACTTGCTCGTGACTTTCTTTTGCCATTTGTTTGTTTGTTTTAGTCGAATTATAGTCCTTTCCAGATTTCTCTGATATCAGGACTGTAGTCAGAAGCCAGAAAGTCGGGAGGTCCCACGCTTCGGCAAGTTCTCTCCACTTCAGCACCTCGGGCCACCCCAAAAATGTTACAATTCTTAAAGCAACTTCATGAGATGAAAACTGCGCATGACATACATATTCTTTTACCAGCAAGTCTGTAAGTGGACCTTTAGCGCGCCTTGCTTTTAGTACAGTCCCCCCAGTTCACCCAGTTGTAAATGGGTACCTGCCCTCTTTAGGGTCAGGGAAGGTAAAGCAGGGAGCTAGGGAGAGGAGATGAGCGCCGCCCCCAATAAGCTGGCCCCCTAGAGAAGCTGAGGTCTCTGATGCCTCGCTCCACAACGACCACACAGGTTATGGGAACATTTTTACCTTCTTTTTTTCTAACTTCTCAGTGGATTAAAGGTGGACACGTCTCACGTCACTCTGAATGGACGAGTTGCTGTTTGGCTTTATGGGACTGACGTGCATGACGTCAGCCCCCTTGGTCCTTGCCAATCCAGTAACAGGTGACGTCAGTTTGTTTTTTTTAATTCTTTTATGTCGAGGATAATGGGATAAGCACTCGTGTGCTTTTTATGTCCAGTCCCCGTGTGTATGCAGTCTTGTAAATGTCATCTGTTCCCACCGGCACACGATGGCCTACTCTTACGAAAAGCGGAACAGGATTTAACGTGTGAGCAAGATGTTCTGCATGCGTTCGCACACGGGGCCTTGGTTTAAAATCTCATCCGAAGGATTTTTTGGGGAGGGAGAGTGGCGTCAGCACTGGTGTTAACTCCAGGAGAAAAATCTCCTCGACCGGGAATCGAACCCGGGTCGTCAAATTGCGAGAGCAATGTTCTGACCACTAGGCAATCCTGTCCTCCCACGTCAGCCGCCTAGCTTGGTCCTTGCCTATCACCCAGCAATACGTGACGTCAGTAAACGTCAGCTTGTGACTTTCAGCGGGTCTCTAAGTGAATTTAATAAGTTACAACAGTTTCAAAGTAGCCCCAAACAATGTTGTTGTTGTGATGAAATTAACGTCCTAGCGGAGATTTCCCATTTAGGGTCTGTCCCAAACGACAAGTCACGGTGTAGCTTTATATTTTCTGAGACGCTTGTTTGTTTGTTTGTTTGTTTGTTTGTTTGTTTGAGTTGAATTATAGTCCTTTCCAGTTTTCTCCGATATCATGACTGTAGTCAGAAGCCAGAAAGTCAGAGGTCCCACGCTTCGGCAAGTTCTCCCACTTCAGCTCCTCGGGCCACCCAAGAAATCTTACAATTCTAGAAGCAACGTCATGAGATGAAACTCACTCTTTTTGGCGTCCACACCAAACTGGCTTGTGACTTTCGTTAGCAAGTCTATGGACTTGGGAAAGGACAGCTCAGTGGTCGGAGCGCTCGCTTTCTATTCCTCAAGCTAAGGTTAAGATAGCATCGAGCGTGGTTATCAACAAGTTGGATGGGTGACCGTTTGCGCGCCTTTTTAAAAAAAAATTATTTTATTCTTTTATATTGAGGATAATGGAATAAGCGCAGCACTCTTGTGCTTTTTTTCATCCAGTCCCCGTGTGTATGCATTTTTGTAAATGTCATCTGCTCCCACCGGCACACGATGGCCTACTCTTACGAAAAGCGGAACAGGATTTACCGTGTGCGCAAGGTGTTCTGCGTGCGTTCGCACACGGGGCCTCGGTTTAAAGTCTCAGTACAGTCCCTGAGTTCCCCCAGCTGTAAATGGGTACCTGCCCTCTCGAGGGTCAGGAAAGGTAAAGCAGCGAGGGAGAGGAGATGGGCGCCGCCCTCAATTATCATGCTGGCCCCTAGAGAAGCTGAGGTCTCTGACGCCTCGCTACCCTACGACCACTTCGGTTAGGGGACACCTTTACCTTTACCTAGGGACTACTCTCAAAGTAGGCTGAAAAGACAAGCCATCACTATGTGGCTTTATCGGGCAAGTCTTGGTGCTTTGTCTATCAAGTCGTGATGTCAGTTCGACCCCCTCCCTACTCGCTTGTCATCTTGACTTGTTTAACTCACTGGTGTTGCCAGTACTGACATATGGCTGTGAAGTCTGGGATAAAAGCTGTACTGATATAACTGAATCACTACACCTGGAATACTGTAAATATATCTTACAATTAAAAAGAGTACTCCTAACTGCTTTATATATGGCGAAACAGGTCGTTCCCCTGTGCTTATACGCATTTACAGCCATATGGTAAAATTTTGGCACAAATTGTCTGTTGACCCAAATAAAAAATACTCAGCCATTATGCTTCAGACACTGACAGAATGTTTCAATTTTCAAATACATGAAAATAATTGGCTATGCAAAATTAAACAGATACTTGATGAAAATGGACTATCCTTTGTATGGCATTATCCACAGTCAGTG
>CM060341.1:985396-992896 GCA_030674155.1 Stramonita haemastoma
AACACAACCACAACACAACACAACACAACACACCACAACACAACCAACACACACACACACAACACAACACAACACAACACACCACAACACACCACAACACACCACACCACACCACAAAACAACACATACAAAAACAACACACTACAACACAACCACAACACAACACAACACAACACAACACAACACAACACACTACAACACAACACACTACAACACAACACAACACACTACACCACAACACACTACACCACAAACACAACACACCACAACACAACACACCACAACACAGCACACCACACCACAACACACCACAACACAACACACTACAACACAACACAACACACTACAACACAACACACTACACCACACCACAACACAACACAACACAACACAACACAACACACTACAACACACAACACAATACAAAACAACACAACACACTACAACACAACACAATACAAAACAACACAACACAACACAACACAACACAACACAACACAACACAACACAACACAACACAACACAACAAACAAACACAACACAACACAACACACTACAACACAACACACTACACCACACCACAACACAATACAACACAACACACTGCAACACAACACAAATACAAAACAACACAACACACTACAACACAACACAATACAAAACAACACAATACACCACAACACACCACACCACAACACAACACAACACAACACAACACAACACACCACACCACACCACACCACAACACAACACAACACAACACACCACACACAACACAACACACCCAACACACCACACCACACCACAACACACCACAACACAACACAACACAACACAACACAACACACCACACCACACCACACCACACCACAACACACCACAACACAACACAACACACCACAACACAACACAACACAACACAAACACACCACAACACAACACACACTAAAGTCACCTAGATTCAAGAATAGGATCCCGTGGTCCCCAGACGCTATAGACCTCCGGACCAGTGGCGCTGGAGTGTGGCTCCTGGTATTGGCTGAGCCTGCTGTGTTCCTCACTTTCTATCTGCCTGTCCCAGACCAAAGAATGAACAGAGAAAAATGAACTATCTGTCTCTGTTCGTGTATGCGTGTATGTGTGTGTGTGTGTGTGTGTGTGTGTGTGGTGTGCGTGTGCGTGTGTGTGTGTGTATGTGTGTTGTGTGTGTGTGTGTGCGTGCGTGCGTTTTTGTGTGGTGTGTGTGTGTGGTGTGTGTGTGTGTGTGTGTGTGTGTGTGTGTGTGTGTGTGTGTGTGTGTTGTGTGTGTGTGTGTGTGTGTGTGTGTGTTGCGTGTGTTGTTGTATGTGTGTTTGTGTGAGTGTGAGTGTGTGTTGCGTGTGTGTGTTGTATGTGTGTTTGTGTGAGTGTGAGTGTGTGTGTGTGTGTGTGTGTGTGTCGTGGTGTGGTGTGTGTGTGGTGTGTGTGTGTGTTGGTGTGTTTGTGTGAGTGTGGTGTGTTGTGTGAGTGTGTTGTTTGTGTGCGTGTGTTGTGTTAGGGTGACAGATGTGAGACAGACAGACAGACAGACAGACAGACAGACAGAGAGAAGACAGAAGAGGAGAGAGAGAGAGAGAGAGAGAGAGAGAGAGAGAGAGAGAGAGAGAGAGAGAGAGAGAGGAGAGAGAGAGAAGAGAGAACTCGAACTCGAACTCGAACTCGAACTCGAATTTTAACTCGTACTCGAAAGATGTCTTGATCAACAAATAGGCTCTTGGTCTATACATGGAGAGGTCTGCAATACTAGTTCGTGGGTTGTTTTTTTTGTAATTGAAAAAGAAGAAAGAAAAACAACAATAGAAATAACAACAATAGCACCATAACAATAACAACAGGAGTGCAAATTCTGGGTGACCCCCAGGGTGTAAAGCCGAGGAACATGCAACAATGACAAACAAACAAACAAACAAACAAATCATTGTCCGGAACACAGCAGACCTTATCATCTCGGACCATATACCAAACAAACAAATCCATTTCAGAATTTAAACAAACCGTATCACTTAGGACCATATAACAACAACAAACAAACAAACAAGCAAACAAACAGATCCTTTTCCAGAACACAAACAGATCTTATCACCTCGAACCATAATTTTGTTTTATACCAAACAGACAAACAGATCCTTTTTCAGAACACAGAACTTATCACCTAGAACCTTATACCAAACAAACAAACAAATCATTGTCCAGAACACAACAGACCTTATCATCACCTCGGACCATATGCCAAACAAAGAAACAAACAAACAAACAGGCAAACAAACAGATCCTTTTTCAGAACACAGAACTTATCATCTCGGACCATATACCAAACAAAAAAAACAAACAAACAAACAAGCAAACAAGCAAACAAATCCTATACCAGAACACAACAGACCTTATCAGCTCGGACCATAATTATACCAAACAAACAAAGAAACAAACACACAAACAAACAAACAAACAAGCAAACAAACAAATCCTTCACCAGAACACAAACAGACATTACCACCTCGGACCTTATACCAAACAAACAAACAAACAAACACACAAACAAACAAGCAAACAAATCCTTTACCAGAACACAAACAGACATTACCACCTCGGACCATATGCCAAACAGACAAACAAACAAACACACAAACAAACCCTTTTCCAGAACACAAACAGACATTACCACCTCGGACCATATACCAAACAAACAAACAAACAAACAAACAAACAAACAAATCCTTTTTCAGAACACAACAGACCTTATCACCTCGGACCATGAAGCACCATAAGTGGAAGAGCTGGCAGTGGAATGGTCATCTGTGCTCCCTATGGCATCTTGGCTGTATTCAGTAGTAGTGCCCTGATCCAATTCACTGAGGGGATACAGCACAACACCCCTGTAACAAACAACATTGTGTGTGTGTGTGTGTGTGTGTGTGTGTGTGTGTGTGTGTGTGTGTGTGTGTGTGTGTGTGTGTGTGTATGTATATAAATATATATATATATACACAGACAGACAGACAGACAGACAGACAGACAGACATACACACACACACGCACGCACGCACACACATACACACACACGCACACACACACACACACACACACACACACACGCACGCACTCACGCGCGCACACACACACACAGACATACACGAGAGAGAGAGAGAGAGAGAGAGACAGACAGACAGACAGACAGACAGACAGACAGATAGATAGACAGATAGATAGACAGACAGACAAACGAACAAACAGACAGACAGAGACACAGACAGACACGGAAAGAAGACATACAGACAGACAGAGACACAGACAGACACAGACACACAGACAGACATACAGACAAACAGACAGAGGCAGAACACAGGCAGATAGACTGACAAACAAACAAACAGACAGACCGACCGACCGACAGACAGACAGACAGACAGACAGACAGACAGACAGACAGACAGACAGACAGACAGACAAACAGAAGACTCACCTGTTCCCTGAACGTTCCATTTCGCATTTGGGGCATGTGCAAATCTCTCCCTCTTTTTGGGTAGGGTCCTCATACTCCGCAATATTCATGGCATCATCTCCCGCGATCACTGTTCTCATCTGAACGCATCAAAGCACAATACAAGGTCACGGTAAAGGTGTCCCATAACCTGTGTGGTCATAGGGGAGCGAGGCGTCAAAGACCTCAGCTTCTCTAGGGGGCCAGCATGTTGAGGGCGGTGGCGCCCATCTCCTCTTCCTCGCTGCTTTACCTTCCCTGACCCTAAAAGAGGGCAGGTACCTATTCACAGCTGGGGGAACTGGGGGGGGGGGGGGGACTGTACTGAAACCAAGGCGTGCAAACGGTCACCCATTCAATTGGTAACCTCGCTCGACCCTGCTTAACTTGGCTTGGGGGAAAGCGAGCGCTCTGACCACTGATTTATCCCATCCCCCAAAGCACAATACATTTATAAGATCTTTTATGATAGTATGTTCAAGTCAAGTCAAGGGGGACGAATAGCCTAGCGGTCAGAACATTTCGCTGGCAATTTGACAACCAGGGTTCGATTCCGGTCGAGGAGATTTTTCTCCTGGAGTTAACATCAGTGCTGACTCCACTCTCCCCAAAAGTCCTTCGGATGAGACTTTTAACCGAGGCCCCGTGTGCGAACGCACGCAGAACATCTTGCGCACACGTTAAATCCTGTTCCGTTTTTCGTAAGAGGAGGCCATCGTGTGCCGGTGGGAACAGATAACATTTACAAAACTGCATACACACAGGGACTGGATGTAAAAAAAAAAAGAGCACATGAGTGCTTATTCCATTATCCTCGATATGAGAGAATAAATCAAATCAAAACAAATCAAATCAAATCAAGTCAAAGGCAAGTCTTAAGCACTTTAATCATCCCATGAAGGGCTATTACAATACTGACAGGCATTTTGTTACGAATAATCATAATCTCCGACACTATGGCTCAGCTATCAACTTTCTAGAGTTACTCAGAAAACTGATGAGAGACCTATAATCTTTCTAAAACATCTTCAGAAAGGTAAATGCATGCATGATTTAGCAACCTTCAAAAGCCATATAAAAAAAAACTGTTGGCATGAACTTTCAACTTTCTAAAACATCTCATGCATAAAATTGATGACATGATTTATCAACTAAGGCATATTTTTATTAAAAAAAAAAAGCTGATGGCACAATAATAAGTATCAACTTTCTAAGAGATCTTCAGAAAACTGTTGGTAAAATCAATTTTCTAAGGCATATCTAAAAAAATACCAAAAAAACTGATGGTACAATAACCAACTATAACTACACCATACCTTGATCAGAACTGTTTTCCAAGCGATTCCAACAAAAGCTGTCTGGCAGAAACTGAAAAAATCAACCCTCCAACTTTCTTTATATACCTTTCAAAAACTAACCAATTACCAACAAAATAAATAATGACATCACTAAAATACACGTCAGCAAAACCAAGCCAATCAAGAGTGAGGGATCTTCAATCACAATCATAGTGATTTGTTTCATTATCACCTCTCAAACAAACAGAGTGACAAGACCTCACTGATGTCTTCCATCTTTGCTTGTCATAGAATAAGGAAATGGGGAGAGGTTTCAAGCAAGCATGGAATCAAATACACTCGCTCACATCTGGCACCCATCTATTGACAGTTTTAATTAAACGAAAAGAGCTGTCTTACAGGCTCCAAATCACTTGAACACCTACCAACATTCTCTCACACGCCAGTGAAGACATCATCTTAGGTCCAGTCTCCTTGCTGGATCGTCCATTCTGCTCACCTGTTTTAGCACCTAGGTGTTGTTCCTCCATTGCTAGACGCAGTCTTCCTCTGTACCAGCCCTCCTTCCACAGGTTCCTACCTGGTGCCAGGTCACGCCACTTCTCATCACTAACTTGTTAACTGCCAACACGTTTACCTCTGCTGTAGTGTTGATTTACCTGGTTTGTTTGTTTTGTTTTAGTCGAATTAAAGTCCTTTCCAGATTTCTCTGATATCAGGACTGTGGTCAGAAGCCAGAAAGTCAGAGGTCCCACACTTCGACAAGTTCTCCTACTTCAGCACCTCGGGCCACCCCAAAAATGTTACAATTCTTGAAAGATGATTTATCCGGTACAGCTTGAAAACTGTTAAAGTATGCTTTTCATCACATGTTTTGTGGGGTAAAACAAATAAAGACAATCCTCATTGCAGTCTTTGCCAAATGATTGTACTTAATTAAGGTGCTTCAGGAATGGCCCCCATGATGTGAATGTAATCTTTCTCTGTTGTATAGGAAAGCCCTGTCAAGTCTTTCACAGTAGCAGCAATAGAGGGGTGAGGTGTTTTAATTTAAGGAGTTTGTTAAAGTGTGTGGGTTTACACGTCATTCTGTCTGTATGTAGAAAAAATCTATAAGCTTTTTGAGATTTTTATTGGTGTAGTATTCTCTGTCTCTGTCTCTCTGTCTCTGTCTCTCTGTCTCTGTCTCTATGTCTATGTCTGTCTCTGTCTCTGTCTGTCTCTGTCTGTCTCTGTCTCTGTCTGTCTGTCTTCCTTCCCACTTTCTCTCTCTATCTCTCTCTACGGAGATAGGATGGCCTGGCTGGTTAGAGGTTATGTATGCATTGCGCTCGTGAACTGCTGACCTAGGTTCGATTCCCGTTCAAGGGGATATTTTCCCCTGGAATTAACAGACGTACAGAGACCGACCGACCGACAGACAGACAGACAGACAGACAGACAGATAGACAGACAGATAGACAGACAGACAGAGAGGGAGAGAGAGAGAGAGAGAGAGAGAGAGAGAGAGAGAGAGAGAGAGAGAGAGAGAGAGAGAGAGAGAGAGAGAGAGAGAGAGAGAGAGAGAGAGAATTAATTAGTTTAGTTTATTTTATTTTTTTTATCTGATTTGTTTATTCATTCTTTAATATCGAGGATAATGGAATAAGCACTCATGTGCTTTTTTACAACTAGTCCCCGTGTGTATGCAGTTTTGTAAATCTTGTCATCTATTCCCACCGGCACACAATGGCCTACTCTTACGAAAAGTGTAACAGGATTTAACGTGTGCGAAAATGTTCTGCGTGCGTCCGTACACGGGGCCTCGGTTTATAGTCTCATCCGAAGGACTTTTGGGGAGAGTGGAGTCAGCACTCATTTTAACTCCAGGGTGAAAATCTTCTTAAACGGGAATCGAACCCGGGGTCGTGATATTGCGATCGCAATGTTCTGACCACTAGGCTATCCCGTCCCCCCAAAGAGAGAGAGAGAGAGAGAGAGAGAGAGAGAGAGAGAGAGAGAGAGAGAGAGAGAGAGAGAGAGAGAGAGACAGACAGACAGACAGACAGACAGACAGACAGACAGACAGACAGACAGACAGACAGACAGACAGACAGACAGACAAAGACAGAGACAGAAAATGGTTTGATACATAGAAACAGAATGACGCGTAAATCAGCCAACGTCAGCTTTCAATGGCTCAGTTGTTAACAATATATAAAAGAGACTTGGTGATGGCTTTCTTAGTAGAAAACTACAGAGACATTTACTTTTCGAAGTTGGACAATAATGGGGCCAGTAAATATGTTCCTGCAACACCTAAACGACAATCATTTAGCAAGGACAGCCACCTGAATAGTCTTTAGTCCTACCACCCTTCCAGCATGTGCCAAGCACACTTAACCAATTCAGGCACTGATGAAGAAATCAGCACTACAGCAGAGGTAGACGTTTGTGCAGTTAGCAAGTCACTGAGCAGCACAGGTGTGACATAGGGCAGAGAGAGGTGCTAGGTAGGAAACTGTGGAAGGAGGGCTGGTACAGAGGGAGACTGCTTCTAGCAGGGGAGGGACAACACCTAGGTGCTAAGACAGGTGAGCAGAATGGACGATCCAGCAAGGAGACTGGACCTAAGATGATGTCTTCACTGGCGTGTGAGAGAATGTTGGTAGGTGTTCAAGTGATTTGGAGCCTGTCAGACAAGCT
>CM060341.1:997896-1000396 GCA_030674155.1 Stramonita haemastoma
AGTATACGATTTGAATATAATGCACTTTCGTCATTTCCATGTAACCCCCTCCCTCTTCCATGGGGCCATGGCCTTTAGGAACATAACGTCTGACCCCCCCCCCCCTCTCTCTCTCTCTCTCTCTCCCCCTCCCTCTCTCTCTCACTCCCTCTCTCTCCTCCTCCCCCCCTCTCTCTCCCCCCTTTCTCTCTCTATCCCGCTCTGTCTCTCTCTCTCCCTCCCTTCTCTCTCTCTCCCCCCCCCCCCCTCTCTGTCTTTCTCTCTGCCCCCCCCCCCCCCCCTCTCTCTCTCTCCTGTATTTATCTCTCCATTCACTGGTCAGGGTCAGCTGGACGGACCATTTCAAAGCCAAAGAGCAAGAGGACAGCAGTGGCTCCAGAAGCCAAGAAAACATCTTCTCTACAAGCCAAGATACTGGCTTCGCAAGTCAAGATGCTGGCTTCGCAAGTCAAGATACTGGCTTCGCAAGTCAAGATGCTGGCTTCGCAAGTCAAGATGCTGGCTTCGCAAGTCAAGATACTGGCTTCCTCAGTTAAGAAGACACGGGCTCTACAAACCATCTCCTCTCTGTGCCTTGCCCTCAGTTCACAGATGCAGAGCTTCTGGACCTCAAGGAAAAGTCCTGGCACTGATGATGATGATGACGAGGAGCAGGAGAAGGAGTAGGAGGAGGAGGAGGAGGAGGATTATGATGATAATGATAATGATGAGGATGATAGTATTTTGTATTTTGTACCACTTTATGTCACAGCAGATTTCTCTGCGTGAAATTCCGGCTGCTCTCCCCCGGGGAGAGCGCGTCGCCACAAGTGCAGCGCCTACCCATTTTTCTTTTCTTTTTCCTGTATGCAAATGTATTTGTTTCCCTATAGGAATGGCTGTTTTCTAAGGAAGACAAATCCTGCCTGGTTTTAGGGGGGAGGACTGAAAAAGTCAGAGTATCTTGGAGAATAACAGCGTAACCAGAATGAAGTAACAGGTTGGATTACAATGCTCTGTGCACATGCATGTTCGCACGCGCGCACACGCGCGCGCGAGTGTGTGCGTGTGTGTGTGTGTGTGTATTCGCAGCGATTGGGCATTTGGGAGGGACATATATTTTGTGTATGTTTTTCATTGTCTTGTTTAAAATTGTAAGACTCTAGGCAAATGGGTATGGATCATAAACATAGTCTAAAATGTTCCTGATTTTTCTTTTTGATTTTCTTCCTATGCGTGTAGACAATAAACGCCAAGCCCATTGTCAATTGACTTTGTCTGCAAGGATAACAGAGTGAGTGTTCAGTGCTTTAAGTTGCGCGCGCACACACACACACACACACACACACACACACACACACACACACACACACACACACACACACACACACACACACATACACACATACACACACACACACACTCTCTCTCTCTCTCTCTCTCTCTCTCTCTCTCTCTCTCTCTCTCTCTCTCTCTCTCTCTCTCTCTCTCTCTCTCTCTCTCTCTCTGTCTCCTCTCTCTCTCTGTGTCTCTGTCTCTGTCTGTCTGTCTGTCTGTCTGTCTGTCTGTCTGTCTGTCTGTCTGTCTGTCTGTCTGTCTGTCTGTCTGTCTGTCTGTCTGTCTGTCTGTCTGTCTGTCTGTCTGTCTGTCTGTCTCTCTCTCTCTCTCTCTCTCTCTCTCTCTCTCTCTCTCTCTCTCTCTCTCTCTCTCTCTCTCTCTCTCTCTCTCTCTCTCTCTCTCTCTCTCTCTCTCTCTCTCTCCTCTCTCTCTCTCTCTCTCTCTCTCTCTCGACGGTGGTGTATTGATGTTTTCAGTCATTTACTTCATCAAATTCTCATGTTTGCTCTTTTTTTTATCTTTTCTTCCAAATCAAAATCATCATTGATTCTTACTTTTTTCGTTTCTGAATGTGTGCCTTTTTATATCATTACCTTATTATTGTATCTCTGTCCTATTTTTTTGCATGCTGTTTGATACTTGGTATGGTGTCTTGCTCTTGTTCTTGGTATTTGGATCATTATTATTGCTGTTGTGTAGTTAGAGGTTTATTTTTATCTTGATGTTATCCCTGAAAAGAGCGGGGACTGGATGTAAAAAAGCACACGAGTGCTTATCTATTATCCTCGAATAAAAGAAATTGCCTTGCCTTGCCTTGCCTTGCCTTGCCTTGTCTGTCTCTCTACCTGCCTGTTTACCTATCTGTGTTTGTCTGTCTGTCTGTCTGTCTGTCTGTCTGTCTGCCTCTGTCCCTGTCTGTCTGTCTGTCTGTCTGCCTGTCTCTGCCCTGTCTGTCTGTCTGTCTGCCTGCCTCTGTCCCTCTCTGTCTGTCTGTCTGTCTGCCTGTCTCTGCCCTGTCTGCCTGTTTACCTGTCTGTCTGTCTGACTCTTTTTTTTTTATCGAGGGCCAGATAAGAAGTATGCCCAAGCTTATCTGTTGTTGGTGAGTGTACCAAGGTACGGCACACATTTTTTTGCGTGTAAAAGAACCCACGGCAACAAGAAAACCCGGAAAAGTTCTGTA
>CM060341.1:1005396-1012896 GCA_030674155.1 Stramonita haemastoma
CACTTTCACCACCACCACCACCACCATCATCATCATCATCATCATCATCATCATCATCATCATCATCATCATCATCATCTTCTTCTTCTTCTTCTTCTTCTTCTTCTTCTCCTCCTCCTCCTCCATCAGAGAGAATTTTTATCTTTTAAGTCTTTCTGGAAAAAAAAAGAGAGCAAAAGAGAGGACCAAGAATAATTATAGAAAATTGAAAAAAAATAAAGGTGACTGGAAGAGAAGGAACGAGACAGAAAGAATTCTGACTCTGCTTGTGTGCGCACGCACGCACGCACACACACACACACACACACACACACACACACACACACACACACACACACACACACACAAGCACACGCGTTCTACAAATACAATTAAAGGTTTATATTTAGTGAGGGAGTTGAAGGTTTATATTTTGCGTAGATTAGTCACGTCACAGTGTAAATTTATCAAATAGTTCTGATCATCAGAAGTGATTAAAGATAGGACTAGATTACCAATAAACACAGCATTGCAAGCACATGTAACGTACACCTGGACAAAAGCTTTTTTTTACCGTTTGCGCGCCTTGGCTTCAGTACAGTCCCCCAGTTCACCCAGCTGCAAATGGATACCTGCCCTCTTTAGGGTCAGGGAAGGTAAAGCAGCGAGGGAGAGAGGAGATGGGCGCCTCCCTCAATATGCTGGCCCCTAGAGAACCTGAGGTCTCTGATGCCTCGCTTCGCTACTACCGCTTAGGTTATGGGACATCTTTACCTTTTTATTCATGCAGTGCATCTGTATCAGTGCATTTGACCTTTCTCCAAAGTCCGGTCGACTGTTGGGGCACCACTGAAGATTTTGCAACCAGCTTCCTCCACTTTCACACACATGTAGGCTTATAGAAAAGATGGCTGCCGGTTGAACAATTTCCTTGTGGGCATACATAGGGATTCTTCTGTGTGTGTGTGTGTGTGTGTGTGTGTGTGTGTGTGTGTGTGTGTGTGTGTGTGTGTGTGTGTGGGGTGTGTGTGGTGTGTGTGTGTGTGTGTGTGTGTGTGTGTGTGTGTGTGTGTGTGTGTGTGTGTGTGTGGTGTGGTGCAAGTAAATGTGTTGTGTGCGTGCGTGCGCGCGCGTGTATGCGCACGTGCTGGTGTGGAGTCTCAAAATGTCAGAAGTACATATGTGTTAGTGCACACCACACATCTTTCCTTACGAAATCATGAGACAATCATCCCTGTTTCACACACATTTTCACCCATTTAATTTTTCTCCCCTTCTCTACATTGTACACACACATCAATAAGAACAAAATAAATGAATAAATAAATAAAAATAATCCAGTCTGGACTCAACTCAGGGAGTCAATCCTTAAAGATCTTCCCGCGAACAAGTACCGTCTGTACAATCTTTTCCCGCCGCCTCTTCTTTGTCCTGCATTTCAGAATCATCCAATCTCTGACGCAAAGCGTGCACATCCTTCAACAGCTGTTGTATGGTCACTACCGCCGAATTTCTGGCCAATTCCTCTTCCCGAAGCGCTCGGGTCAAGATGTCATTCCTGTCTGTCAGTTCCCTGTTGTCTTTCTTCAAGTATTCTACTTGTCGTCTGACGCGTTCCAATCGTTCTTGTAGTTCTGTAGCGTTACCTCCCTTCCCTTTTGCGTCACCAGTGTTGTCTGATGTCTGGGTGTTTTGGGTTTTCGCTTCCGCCATTGTTGTTGGGGGGAGTGTGTAGGTGAGGGTGAGGAGGAGGAGAGGGAGAAGGGGAAGGGGGTAGGTGAGGTGGGATGTCATTCTGAAACACAGGTAAAAAGGTAAGAGGTAAAGGTGTTCCATAACCTGTGTGGTGGTAGGGGAGGGGAGCGAGGCGTCTAGAGACCTCAGCTTCTCTACGGACCAGCTATATTGAGGGCTGGTGGCGCCCATCTCCTCTCTCCCTTCGCTGCTTTACCTTCCCTGACCCTCAAGAGGGCAGGTACCCATTTATAGCTGAGTGAACTGGGGGGACTGTACTGAAGCCAAGGCGGGCAAACGGTCACCCATCTAATTGGTAACCACGCTCGACGCTGCTTAACCTTGGCTGGGGGAAAGCGAGTGCTCTGACCACAGAGCTATGCTGGGTTCTTTCCCGTGTTTTACTCCCTAGGGATCATCACCTATACAGAGTATGCACTCTCCTGTCTCACTACACTCACCACACTTGAGAATCACTGTGAGATGATGATGATGATGATGATGATGATGATGATGATGGTGGTGGTGGTTTTGGTGGTGGTGGTGGTGGTGGTGGTGGTGATGATGATGATGGTGGTGGTGATGGTGGATGGTGGTGGTGGTGATGATGATGGTGGTGGTGGTGATGGGGTGGTGATTGATGATGATGATGATGATGATGATGATGATGATGATGATGATAGTAGTAATAATGGTATTAAAAAAATAAAAGAAAATAAATATTAAAAAATAAATTATTTTCAAATATAATAATAATGATAATAATAATAATAATAATAATAATAATAATAATAATAATAATAATAATAATAATAATAGCTGGAGTTTTTACAGCACTGTATCTTGTAAAGCAAACAAAATCAAAGCACTTACATGCATTCAGTATCTGACCACATTGTATGAGAAGTGGGTATGAGGACTGTTTTCAAGAACCTTGCCACAGAGACAACCATACTCTGGCTTAAGCAAAGGGTTTTTTTTCTGTTTTGTTTTCTGATGGGGGTGGGATAGCTCAGTGGTCAGAGCTCTCGCTTTCCCCCAAGTCAAGTTAAGCAGCGTCGAGTGTGGTTACCAGTTGGATGGGTGACCGTTTGCGCGCTTTGGCTTCAGTACAGCCCCCCCAGTTCACCCAGCTGTCAATGGGTACCTGCCCTCTTTAGGGTCAGGGAAGGTAAAGCTGCGAGGGGAGAATGAATAATCTTTATTTTTCAAGGGTAACAGAGTAGGAGAAAGGAGATGAGCGCCGCCCTCAATATGCTGGTCCCTAGAGAAGCTGAGGTCTATGATGCCTCGCCCCCCTACGACCACACAGGTTATGGAACACCTTTATCTTATCTTCTTTTTTTTTTTTACACACTTCCTGATACCTTTCCACTGCTAATGAGGCCCCCTTGGTAGGCTCGTTCATCAGTGACTATTTTTTAATACCACTTTATGTTACAGCAGATTTTTCTGCGTGAAATTCGGGCTGCTCTCCCTCCCCGGGGAGAGCGCGTCGCCACCAGTGTAGCGCCTACCCTTTTTTTTCTTTTTCCTGTCTGCAACTGTATTTGTTTCCCTATCAGAGTGGCTATTTTCTACAGAATTTTGCCATGGACAACCCTCTTGTTGCTGTGGGTTCTTTTACGTGCGCTAAATAATGATGTGTAACACGCAAGACCTCGGTTTATCGTCTCATCCGAAAGATTAACACCCAGACGACCACTCATTGTCTAATGGATGGGGGAAAAGTTTTGGGTCCAAACGGTATTCGAACCACCGCACACTCCGACCCTGACTTTTCGCTTTCTAGGCAGGCGCGTACCTCTAGACCACCGATCCATTAATACTACTGCTGCTGCTGCCACTACTACTACTACTACTACTACTACTACTACTACTACTACTACTGCTGCTGCTACTGCTGCTGCTGCTGCTGCTGCTGCTGCTGCTACCACTACTACTACTGTTATTATTACTGCTGCTGCTATTTCTACTACTGCTGCTGTTGTTATTGTTGTTACTGCTGCTATTTCTACTGTTGCTGTTGTTACTGTTGCTATTGCTACCACTGTTTCCACTGCTGCTGCTCGTATTACTATTACTTCATCTGCTATTATACTAAGACTAGTACTGGCATCATTACCATGATACCATTTTCTTCTCTCTCTTTTTTTTCTCCTGCTTTCCAACAATTGCTGTCAACACGTACCTACTACTACTACTACTACTACTACTACTACTACTACTACTACTACTACTACTACTGCCACTACTACTACTACTACTACTGCTGCTGCTGCTATTTCTACTACTGCTGCTGATGTTACAGTTGCTACCGCTGTTGCTATTTCTACTACTGCTGCTGTTGTTACTGTTGCTATTACCGCAACAACCAACAATAATAAATGCATTTACCTTATAGTGTCCTTTCTACACAAAACAGTTGACGTCGAAACAACAACCCAGCATAAATATAGAATTTGACTGCTGCAACACACTCCAATCTTTTTAAAAGGATGCCAATGCCAGCTCTCACACCTTGTCTACAGACCCACTACTGCTACCACCACCACCACCACCACCACCATCACCACCACCACCACCACCACCACCACCACTACTACTACTACTACTACTACTACTACTACTACTACTGTTATTATTACTGCTGCTGCTATAATAAATCGGTTACCTTCAAGTGTCCTTTCTACACAACACAGTTGACGTCGGAACAAACAACCCAGCAAAAATATAGAATTTGACTGCAGCAACACACTCCAGTCTTTTTAAAAGGACGACAATGCTGGCTGTCACACCTTGCCTACAGACCAAGCCATCACTATGTGCAGACACAAGTCTGGACATATACACACAGGTAGGCTGACGTGTCTGAGAGGCATTGGTCCAGACTTGGACACTACTGCAGCAGCCAGCTATCCACGTGAATTGAATCGAACTACTATCACTTCTGCCACAGCCTGCTGTGTCGTCATAAATACGTCACATATCAGGGGCATTTTACGTACGTCAGTCTGTGGTCTGGTGACGTGTTTATTTCTTCGCTTGTCAAGGGTTTTTTTTTTCTTTCTTGTCCGTGGTTCAGTTTTGTGGTGTTTATACATTATGGATTCCTTTCCTGCAGTGATGTACTCACGTATGCAAGCATGGGGGGTCCCCGGGGGGGACGGGATAGCTTAGTGGTCAGAACATTGCGCTGGCAATTTGACCACCCCTGTTCAATTCCCGTTCGTGGGGATTTTCCCCTTAACATCCGTGCTGACTCCACTCTCCCCAAAGTCCTTCGGATGTGACGATAAACCGAGGCCCCATGTGCGCACGCACGCAGAACATCTTGCGCACACGTTAAATCCTGTTCCGCTTTTTGTAAGAGTAGGCCATTGTGTGCCGATGGGAATAGATGACAAGATTGACAAAACTGCATTCACACGGGGACTGGATGTAAAAAAGCACATGAGTGCTTATTCCATTATTCTCGCAAGAAAAAAATAAATAAATAAATAAATAAATAAATAAATAACAGGGGAAAAGACAATGAAGTATTGACCGAAACGTCATTGATGACTGCACATGTTCATAATCAAAGTGGTGGGGTTGTTGTTATTTTTACCGTGCATTGCAGGTTATTTTCTCTGATAAAGCACGTACATCTTCATCAGTACAACGCATTCATTTATCGTCCAATATCACTGAAAATGGAAGGATGTTAAAGAGAGAAAAAAACAACATGTTCAATTCCAATACAGTATGTAGCATTCTGACATTGTGATTGTAGTACATATATCTATGTTTCAATTTTCTCGCAAGCGTTGTTTTTTTGGTTTTTGTTGTTTGTTTGTTTTGGGGGGACGGGAACTCCTAATCAAAGATTAGTTTTAGGAAATATTTCACACTGCAAATGTGATATACTCGTTTAGGTAAGAAAAGACTATTGTGTGCCGGTGGGTACAGATGACAATATTTACACAACTGCATACACACGGGGACTGGATGAAAAAAGCACATGAGTGCTTATCCCATTATCCTCGATATAAAAGAATAAAATTTAAAAAATAAATAAAATAGATAATTGCGTCCATTCCAGATTATTGACCAAAAGTTTTCGTTTGTTTTTTGTTTCGTTTTCTGTTGATTTTGTTGAAATCTAACACCATTTTTGTCAAATAAGGCTTTGTGTCTTTTTTATTAAATAAAAATTAATCTAAGTTGGTTTGTCAGCCGTTTTATTTTGTTGTTGCTGATAAGCTTCTTTGTTGCATTGTTGCGGTTTTTTTCATATCTTCTTCTTCGTTGCTGTTGAACGCTCAGACAGCAGTTAGCCTATTCTTGACTGTCTTTTTGTTGTTTGTCCTTCGTGTTCGATGATGACCTCCAAAACAGCAGAGGAGGCAGCTGTTGTTTCGGAAAAAGGGCAGAAATTTGATTATAGTGGAGCTGCCTTGCCCACAGCACATCCCCACTCTCTCGGCCTAGAGGGCATAAGGACAGTCAGTGTTGGAGATGTTCTCCAAAGGCCAACTAGCCCCCAGGGCTGCAGCACATAAGGACTGTGCAAGTTAAGCATCCTAGTCAGAGAGTCATAGTCAATCACTAAAGACTAAGCTGTAAAGTGAAATTCCATGAGTGGGAAAGAAAGCCACTGATCATACAGCCTCTCACTTTGCTGTTGCCCCAGCATCAATGGTTTTTAATCCAGAACTGGAATAAAGCCTAGGCACTGAAGGCACACTGACTGTTTTAAAAGCTTAAAGGCAGGCTGCGCTGCCTCTAAGCGCCTGACAAGTGTGCATCCGACTTCAGCATGGGAGGGAATCATCTTTCAAGTCTGTTTAAAAAGAAGGTACAAAAATGGACCAAGAGAGCAGAAAAAGACATGGTAGAGGTGACGAGAAGGAAATGAACAAGGCAGAAACAAAGAGAGAGATAGAAAAGAGGGAATTCGTAGCATAAAATTTCCAGAAGGTGGAGATGTGCTATTTATACTGACAGGTCACACACACACACACACACACACACACACACACACACACACACACACACACACACACACACACACACACACACACACACACACACACACACACACACACACACACCACACCTCCTTTTGCATCCCCAGAGCAGTTTCCTATCTTAAACGCCTGTTTAGAAAATAAGCTGTATCTATCTAAGGGGGGGGGGGGGGAGGTAGTTAAGTGGTCAGAGCGCTCGCTTTCCCCAAATCAAGTTAAGCAGCATCGAGCATGGTTACCAGTTAGATGGGTGACCCTTTGCAGGCCTTGGCTTTAGTACAGTCACCCCCCCCCCCCCCCCCAAGTTCACCCAGCTGTAAATGGGTACCTGCCCTCTTTAGGGTCAGGGAAGGTAAAGCAGCGAGGAGAGGAGATGGGCGCCGCCCTCAACATGCTGGCCCCTAGAGAAGCTGAGGTCTGACTCCTCGCTCCCCTATCACCATCTAGATTATGTGACACCATTACCTTTTCTTTTACCCTACCTATCTAAGGGTGTTGTTTTTTTTAATGAAAAGATTTTCTTTGCACAGCTGAAACTTAACACTTGTTTAGAGAAAAGTTCGTGTTAATTTTAGATTAGCTGCGATATTTGTTTGGTTTGTTTTTTTTGCAAAGCTTATCATGGTTCACATCTAACCATGATATGACCCTGACCTAGGGGTTTGAAGGAAATACGAAATAATTTAAACCTAAATGAAATAGTGAAAAAAATCCTTCAAAACTCGATCATATGTTAACACATCAATTTATATTTCAAAAAAGTATTTGTTTTACT
>CM060341.1:1027896-1052896 GCA_030674155.1 Stramonita haemastoma
ATTTAGAACCCCTTGTAGTTGGTCGTAGAATTCTTCTATTTCTTCATCTGTGCTGTCTGATGTAGGGGCGTATGCCTGTATTTTGAAGGGGGTTGTTCTCAAGCGGCTGGACACTGGCTGACAGTTTATGATGGTGTTCACAATTGTGAATGAGGAAGCCACGCCCTGTTCATGCTTATCCCGTTTTCCAATAAAGTATATTTTGTGGTCTTCCTGGGTCGTTGTTTCTCCCATGTTTTTCCACCTTACTTCACAGATCCCAAGGATGTGCCATTGGTATCTGACCATCTCATGTTTTAGTTCTTCCACTTTGCCTATGGCTCTTAGTGTTCGTACATTCCAAGTGCTAACGGTGATGTAGTTTCTGGCACGGATTTTGCTGTGTTGTACTCCAGTAGCATACTTTCTACCTCTGTCCTGATGTGCAACAGAAGGCACGGTCCTTGGTAACCCGGATGACGACTGATCCGGTATGGAGATTCTGATAGCTGTCTTCATGATGTGTCTTGAGCAAATCAAACCTGGCGGAGCCCATCCCTCTCCAAGTCGGAATTTTTGGTTGGGTTTACTCCCCACATGTGGCATGTAATACTGGGTTACATGTTTACCAGTAGCAGAGGGAGCCTCTGACCTGACCATGCAGTGACTGAAACAGCAAGCAAACTTCTTGGCAGACATCGACCATTAAGAAAAACCTTGGGTCACACCTAACACCATACAACTATGCGATAAACGTATAGACTTGAAGAAAAGGAAAAATGAAACAGAAGAAAGAGCAGAACAATACACGGCACTCAACGAAAGAATCAGAAAGTCCATTCAGAGGCAAAAGAGAAATGGATTGGAAAACAGTGCGAGGACGTTGAATAAAACATCACGAAAAACAACAGCAAGAAAGCATATCAAATGGTGAGAGGCATAACTGGCACAAAACAGGGAAGCAGCTCAAAAATCCAAGACAAAAATTGGAAGTGTCTCACTGATGACCAGGATATTCTGAACAGGTGGACAGAATACTGCTCCGACCTGTATAACTACAAAACCACAGGAGATCCCAAAGTCCTCAATGTCCCTACAAGCACAGATACATACAGTCACCCTATCCTCCGAGAAGAAGTGGAAACAGCAGTCAGGTCGCTGAAAAGGGGGAAGTCAGCAGGGGCTGACAACATTCCTGCTGAGTTGGTTCAAGCTGGAGGGGAAGCCATGATCGATGCTCTACTAAAAATCTGCAACAAGATCTGCCATATAGGAAAATGGCCAACACCATGGACACAGTCACTCATCATCACCCTCCCCAAGAAAGGAAACCTTCAGCAGTGCCAGAATTACCGCACAATTCACCTCACATGCCACCCAAGCAAGGTCATGTTGAAGATTATATTGAACAGACAAAAGCCACAAGCAGAGACTATCATTGCTGAGGAACAAGCAGGTTCCAGAGCAAGGCGTAGCACAACTGAACATATATTCAACCTCAGAATACTATGTGAGCGGTACCCTCAACACCAACAAGACCTCTACCACGTATTTATTGATTTTAAGAAGGCATTCTACAGGGTGTGGCATGCAGCTTTGTGGGCAACCATGAATTTGTACAGCATCAATGCAAACCTGATCAGAGTCATCAAAGAGCTGTACAACAAGGCCACTAGTGCAGTGCACTACAACAGCAACATTGGAGAGTGGTTTCGAACAACAGTTGGAGTAAGGCAGGGCTGTCTACTCTCACCCACTCTTTTCAACATCTTCCTAGAGAGAATCATGGCTGATGCACTGGAACACCATAAAGGATCAGTCAGCACTGGTAGCAGAACAATCACAAACCTCCGCTTCGCAAATGACATTGACGGACTAGCGGGATCAGAACAAGAACTTGCCAGCCTAACAGAACACCTGAACAAGGCCTCTAAAACATATGACATGGAAATCAGTGCAAAGAAGACCAAACTGATGACCAATAACACCAAGGGCATCAGCACTGATATCAGGGTCAGTGACCAGAAGCTGGAAACAGTTCAAAGCTTCCAGTACTTGGGAGCCGTTGTATCAGACAAGGGGTCCAAGCCAGAGATAGGTAGTATGCAGGATTGCACAGACAATAACAGCACTGTCAAAACTGAACACCATCTGGAAAGATAAAAAAATATCTCACTCAACTCCAAGATCAGATTAATGAGTTCCCTTGTCATCCACATTCCTGTATGCCTGTGAATCATGGACCCTGACAGCAGATTTGGAGAGAAGAGTACAGGCAATAGAGATGAGATTCTTCCGGAGACTCCTTGGCATCTCCTACAGAGACTACATAAGCAATGAAGATGTGCATAACAGAATCCAGCAAACCATTGGTCCCCTACGAAAACCTTCTATCGGTCGTAAAGAAGCTTAAAACTTAAATGGTACAGCATGTCACAAGACCAAAAGGACTTGCAAAAACAATAGTCCTACTGCAGGGCACTGTCCAAGGAGGAAGAAAAAGAAGCAGACCAAGGAAGAAATAGGAGGACAACATCAGCGAATGGACAGGCCTTGAACTCAACAAAACTTTGAGAAAGGCAGAACAGAGAGAGGAATGGAGGGAACTGATTGTCAAGTCTTCATGGGTGCCCCAACGGTCGCCAGATCAAGGGATAGATAGATAGATAGATAGATAGATAGATAGATAGATAGATAGATAGATAGATAGATAGATAGATAGATAGATAGATAGATAGATAGATAGATAGACAGACAGACAGACAGACAGACAGATAGATAGATAGATAGATAGATAGATAGATAGATAGATAGATAGATAGATAGATAGACAGACAGACAGACAGACAGACAGACAGACAGATAGATAGATAGATAGATAGATAGATAGATAGATAGATAGATAGATAGATAGATAGATAGATAGATAGATAGATAGATAGATAGGTAGATAGACAGATAGATAGACAGACAGACAGATAGATAGATAGATAGATAGATAGACAGACAGACAGACAGACAGACAGACAGACAGACAGACAGATAGACAGATAGATAGATAGATAGATAGATAGATAGATAGATAGATAGATAGATAGATAGATAGATAGATAGATCGATAGATCGATAGATAGATAGATAGATAGATAGACAGACAGACAGACAGACAGACAGACAGACAGACAGACAGACAGATAGATAGATAGATAGATAGATAGATAGATAGATAGATAGATAGATAGATAGATAGATCAAACCTAGGCTCGAACCTGAGCCGTCAGATCGCAACGCACGACGTTCTAACCACATAATTATTTGAAAGCTGATTTCGGTAGACTGGGGCTGGAGTCAGTTGGAAATACTACAGGCACTAGGTGTCACCACCACCGCCACCACCATCGTCATCATCATCATCATCATCATCATCATCACCGTCCTCTGTGTATGTGTGTGTGTGTGTGTGTGTGTGTGTGTGTGTGTGTGTGTGTGTGTGTGTGTGTGTGTGTTCTATTCTTTTATATCGAGGATAATGGGATAAGCACTCATGTGCTTTTTTACATCCAGTGCCCGTGTGTATGCAGTTGTGTAAATATTGTCATCTGTTCCCACCTGCACACAATGGCCTTCTCTTACGAAAAGCGGAACAGGATTTAACGTGTGCGCAAGATGTTCTGCGTGCGTTCGCACATGGGGCCTCGGTTTATAGTCTCATTCGAAGGAGTGTGTGTGTGTGTGTGTGTGTGTGTGTGCGTGCGTGCGTGCGTGCGTGAAATTGTTTGCACTGTTGTCATAAAAAGCTTGCTACTTTATGAACGTGTGAAATTCTGTTTGCACTGATGTCATTAAAAAGCTTGCAACTTTATGAAGGTGTGAATGATGTATTTCTTAATTGATTGACGTCTGTGTGTGTCTTCATTTCAACGTCTATCCACTAAAAAGTGATTTTAGACAAATAATTAGGAAGAAAACGTGATAAAAAAAATCTAAGTGAATGTCGGTGTGTTTGTGTGGACAGGTGAATGGAGGATAATAGGAAAAAAAAGGTCTAACCATCAAAAACTGCTTGAACTACACATACAAAAAGAGAACAGATAGAAGCAGGAAAACTTGAGTAAGATAAATGCTACAATATCTGGTGTGTGTGTGTGTGTGTGTGTGTGTGTGTGGTGTGTGTGTGTGTGTGTGTGTGTGTGTTTGTGTGTGTGTGTGTGTGTGTGTGCATGTGTGTGTGTGTGCGTGCGTGCGTGCGTGTGTGTGTGTGTGTGTGCGCGCGCGCGCGCGCTCGTGTGTGTGTGTGTGTGTGTGTGTGTGTGTGTGTGTGTGTGTGTGTGTGTGTGTTGTGTGACGTCAGTCTGGTTATCATGGCGTCTCTGCTTTCTGGTCAGTAACACGCCGTCAGTCGTTCAGTGATGCTGGTCACTTAGCCTCAAACAATAAAATTTCCAATGTATAATGTCCCGTTTCACTGACTGATTTCACTCCATACTCTGCAGATTAAGGGGGCGGGATAGCTTAGTGGTCAGAGTGCTCGCTTTCCCCTAGTCAAGTTAATTTAATTTGATTTGATTTGATTAATTTATTCTTTTATATCGAGGATAATGGGATAAGCACTCTTGTGCTTTTTTACATCCAGTCTCCGTGTGTATGCAGTTTTGTAAATGTCATTTGTTCCCACCGGCACACGATGGCCTACTCTTACGAAAAGCAGAATAGGATTTAACGTGTGGGCAAGATGTTCTGCGTGCGTTCGCACACGGGGCCTCGGTTTATAGTCTCATAATATATTCTATTCTAAGTTAAGCAGCATCGAGCATGGTTGCCAGTTGGATGGGTGACCGTTTGCGCGCCTTGGCTTCAGTACAGTTCCCCCAGTTCACCCAGCTGTAAATGGTTACCTGCCCTCGTAGGGTCAGGGAAGGTAAAGCAGCAAGGGAGAGGAGGTGGGCGCCGCCCTCAATATGCTTGTCCCTAGAGAAGCTGAGGTCTCTGATGCTTCGCTCCCCTACGACTGTTGAGGTTATGGGACACCTTGACCTTTTCTCTCTCTCTCTCTTTTTTTTTTTTTACTCTGGGAGTAAGTTCCAGGTGTTTTTTTAATTTTTTTTTTACTATTACAGTTTGAAGAGTTTTTCTTTCAGCTTCTACCCCCTGTAATGGGGTGGGAGTGGGGGGGGGGGGGGGGGAAGTTGTAAGATAAGTACAGTGTGTAATGGGTGGGTCTGTGATCTGGAATATGAATGATATGATATGATATAATATGATATGATAGAATATAATTTGATATGATATGATACAATAAAATATAATAAAATATAATATACTAAAATAAAATAAAATGAAATATGCTATAATGCAATATAATATAATATAACATAATATAACATAATATAATATAATATAATATAATATAATATAATATAATATAATATAATATAATATAATATAATATAATATGATATGATATGATATGATATGATATGATATGATGTGATGTGATGTAATGTAATGTAATGTAATGTAAATATAATATAATATAATATAATATAATATAATATAATATAATATAATATAATATAATATAATATAATATAATATAATATAATATAATATAAAGGTACCTACCTGTGATGTGATATATAATTATGATATAATATATGTTATGATATATAATATGATATAATACAATATAGCACATTACAATATAATATAATATAATATAATATAATATAATATAATATAATATAATATAATATAATATAATATAATATAATATAATATAATATAATATAATATAATATAATATAATATAATATAATATAATATAATATAATATATATACTGTGATGTGATGTGATGTGATGTGATGTGATGTGATGTGATGTGATGTGATGTGATGTGATGTGATATGATATGATATGATATGACATGACATGACATGACATGACATGACATGACATGATATAATATAATATAATATAATATAATATAATATAATATAATATAATATAATATAATATAATATAATATAATATAATATAATATAATATAATATAATATAATACGATACGATACGATCCAATACAATATAATATAATATTATATGATATAATATATACCTTTTTTAGCGGCTAAGACAGCATGTCACTGTTTTGTCAGATGTGAAATAGGCTGAGACTCCATTAAATTAACTCTCCCATTCACACCGTGATGGACGTTGATTTATGTATATCTGTTGATTAAAGTTATATTAACACTACAAATGACTATAATATTAACACTATAAATGAATGTCTCTGCTTGTTTGAGTTGCATTTGAGTGTTTCATGTATGAACATGTGCACGTGCACGTATAGATCTATATGTGTAAATGCACAACTATACAGCTATGCACATTGCACTTTTTTTCTCACTGCATATATTTTTATATTTTTATTCACCTTCTCTTGTCTCTTTTAGGCCAATAATCACAAAAAAACCACCAAAATGGACTTGAATTTATAAATACCGCTAATTTTTCATGTACTAGTTTGTCCCTCTTTCCCTTTGGACGAAATTGCATTTTCACCATGGGGAAATTGTATGGGGGAGGGGGTGAGGAACTGTCTCAGGGACACGAGACTTCTAATGAATATTAATGAGCTTTGCTGCAGGGCACAGTAAAACGCTCAGTGATTGGTCAATCTATCAGAGTTCTGAAAACTAGGCTGGCTCTGTGTAGGCCTATTGAGCCCAGTAGGCTACACCCAGAGTTAGGTTAGGCCGAAAGGCCTGTAGCCTTGTTGGTGTGTAATATTGCCAATTTCTTAGAGCATTGTCGAAATTTCAGCACCGTAAGGTGTTCGCTATGCCGAAACCAACAACATGTACTAATAATTGTGAATCAGGGCACTGCTGGAGTGCATCTGTAATTTGACAACAAGTAAGTACTTAGAGATGTAATTAAAAGGTGCAAGTAACTCGCAGTGACTTCGTGTAATTTTGGCATTGATTAATAATAGTTTGATATGTATCTATGCTTATGCAAACGATTTTTCATAATTGCCGAAACCTTACTTTATTATTATTATTATTATTATTTATTTTTTTTATTTTTTAGCGTGTTTTGATCGTCCAGAGGTAGATTTCCAGTTGTGTGATCATCACTTCCGGTGCACGTTGTTTTACTTTCGAGTTAGAGGTAGGCCCCCATCTGTCTCTGAAGACAATTGGAGTTGCGTTCTAGTCTTGAGAGAGCAAAGCCTGGGTAAGTAAGTATGGAGGGCAAACTGTTACCCATGCAGCAGACTCCTCCCTCTCCACACCACTGGAATGATCCATTGGAAAGGCAATGACCGATACGAATGGTTCCAGTACCCACACTTTGGCCGTAGGCTAACCTAACGCTAGAGAGACCTGTCTCGACACATAACCTTGACCTTCACCACACTCCACTCTATTACGAAGTTTTCTCAAAACTCTGTATTTAATCAACGCAGGTTGGTCTAATTAAGAAGATGACTAATTGGTTGGCTGCAGATGAAATTGATCAAATTTTATACTGCAATGGGAATTTAGGCTGATAAAATAAATAGCCCTATCAGACTGTTGTCACAAATGTCAGCACTGGCGTCATATTGACTGGTAGGTCCATGTTACACGCGCTTGTCTTTTTTTTGGTTTATTCTGTCACAGTGTCAGTTACCCCAGTTTTTTTTTTATATATTTTTATTATTGATATTAGAATTTGAGATAGGCCTATGTGCGTTGTGTAATGTTTACAGTCAATTCTTTTCATCAGTTATTCATTCCATCTATTTATTTATCTATCTTATCTATTTATAGAGGTCAAGCCTCTGACCTGACTTTGCATATTATGATATTATACATGTATATATGTATACATACATACAGACATACAGACATGTATACATACATGATACACACACACACACACACACACACACACACACACACACACACACACACACACACACACACACACACACATGCATGCACGCAGGCACACACACACCACACACACACACACACACACACACACACACACACACACACACACACACAAGATCAATAAAGATCATTTTGACTTGACAAGCACACACCACACACACACACACACACACACACACATATATATATATATATATATATATATATATATATATATATATATATATATAATAATACATACATACATACATACATACATACATACATACATACATACATACATACACAGTGACACATACATACAGACACACACGCACGCACGCACGCACACACACACACACACACACACACACACACACACAACACACACACACACACACACACACACACACATACATACATACATACAACACACACACACACACACACACACACACACACACACACACACGCATACATATATACATGCATGCATGCATGCATGCATACATTATACATACATACATGCATGCATGTATCTCATGCATGCATGCATGCATGAGGAAAAAAAAAGAATCTTCACAATGATGAAGATGGTGGTAGAGAAGGGAAAGAAGAAGAAGAGTGAAAAATATCAGGGATGTTAGCTAATCACACTAAATCAGTCTATAAGATTAAATTTACAGTGACTCGCCTAATTGCGACTGGCAGCTTATAAATACTTTCTGCAACTGATTCTAGGAACATGACTTGGAATCATACAAAACACTTTGAATATTTCCATAACATTCACTTAAATCTAGGCCTATATCATTGCTTTTATATATGAGACATAACTCAGGGCAGTCAAACAATAATTATGATGGACTGATGTGATAGCAGAATAAGTGCAGAGAGCATTTTTATAATAATTATAGAGTTTTGCAAGCATTAAGACAGTTTATGAATTAAAATTTTAATATTTCAAGGGCAACACAGATGATCAAAATGAAGTCTAAAAATCTCTTAGCACATAGAGTTTGCAAGAATTGAAATAATTTCAAATTAGATCAAGTTAAGCTTGTACTAGTTATTGAACATTCTGAGTTGCCCCATTTTGCTAAGGAATCTGTCAACTCATTCCAGTATAGACCTGAATGTGATGGCACCCAGCAAATATTATCCCAGTACCTTTGGATGGAAAACAATGTATAATAAGGAAATTGATTTTAAAAACGTGATTTCACTTTATAGAGTCCCAATGTTTCAAAGCAAGTAATTAATGGATAAAAGAATAAATAGCAAACATCTCAGCATACAGAGCATACAGCACATCCCAATATCAACACATTTCATCCTCTGTGCAAATATACACTATACACATATTTTCATGATTTTTCATCACGCTCATGCTAATGCCAGGCAGCATTGAGGCCAATCTGACAGCTAAGTGGTCAGAGCGCTCGCTTTCCCCAAGTCAAGTTAAGCAGCGTCAAGCGTGGTTACCAGTTCAAAGGGTGATCTTTTGCGCGCCTTGGCTTCAGCACAGTCCCCCCCCCCAGTTCACCCAGCTGTAAATGGGTACCTGCCCTCTTTAGGGTCAGAGAAGGTAAAGCAGCGAGGAAGAGGAGATAAGCATCACTCTCAATATGTTGGCCCCTAGAGAAGCTGAGGCCTCAGGTACATGGGTCCCCTACAACCACATAGGTTATGGAACAAACACCTTTACTTTTTTGGTTTGTTTGTTTGTTTTGTTTTTTCTTTTTTTTTCTTTTTTTACAAACACCTTTACTAATACCTTTTTTGGGGAGGTTGGTTTTTTTTTTCTTTGTTTTTTTTTAATTGTTGTTTTTTTTTTTTCTGTTGATTTTTTTTATATAAACACCTTTACTGACACCTTTTTGTTTTGGTTTGGTTTGGTTTTTTATTGTTGGTTTTTTTCTGTTTTTTTGCTTTTGTTTTTTACAAACACCTTTACTAATACCTTTTCTTTTTCTTTTTTTCTTTTTTTAATTGTTTTTGGGTTTTTCTGGGTTTGGGTTTTTTTTTTACAAACACCTTTACTAATACCTTTTTTTGTTTTTAATTATTGTTGGTTTTTTCTTCTTTTTTTTTTTTTACAAACACCTTTTACTAAAAACCTTTTTTTTCTTTTTTTTTCTTTTCCTTTTTAATTCATTTTAACAGAGCAGCCCAGCGTGTCATCACATCACCCTAACCATGGCAGTGGCTTCCCCGAAGACAGCAGGAGGAGGAGGGGGGCATGGGGAGGAGAGGCCTGCTGCCCATCGCCCCAAGAAAGGGTACCAGCGGGAAATCTTTGCCCAGGCCCAGGACAGAGACCGCTTCACCTGCGGCTTGTGTGGTCTGATTCTCAGGGACCCTGTCCAGGCCGATTGCGGTCATCGCTTTTGCCACAACTGTCGCAAGGTCATCGCAGAGTAAGTGACCGGTTTGGGATTTTTTTTTGGGGGGGTTTGACTGACTTTATTTATTATATTGAGGATAATGGATTAAGCATATGACTTACTTTATTTCTTCTTTTAATTGTTTTGAGGATAATGGAATAAGCATACGACTGACTTTATTTCTTCTTTTAATTATTTTGAGAATAATGGAATAAGCATATGGCTTACTTTATTTCTTCTTTTAATTATTTTGAGGATAATGGGATAAGCATATGACTTACTTTATTTGTTCTTTTAATTATTTGAGGATAATGGAATAAGCATATGACTTACTTTATTCACTTTTAACATTATTTTGAGGATAATGGAATAAGTACTCGCGTGCATTTTTTTTTTACATTCACTGATTCAGTCCTCGTGTGTGTGTGTGTGTGTGTGTGTGTGTGTGTGTGTGTGGTGTGTGTGGTGTGTGTGTGTGTGTGCGTGTGTGAGCATTTTATTCTTTTTGCCAGGGCTTGCAGGGCAGGGAGGAGTGTGGTGTGCAGGTTTTGTGTGGAGGAAGGGTACATACAGGAGGAGTGCACACTGATTCCTGATCGGGTCTGTACAACAATTGAACATTTTTACTTTATGAATACTCTCCCCAAAAGTCCTTTGGATGAGACTTTAAACCGAGGCCCTGTGTGTGAACGCACGCAGAACATCTTGTGCACTCGTTAAATCCTGTTCCGCTTTTTGTAAGAGTAGGCCACTGTGTGCAGTGGGAACAGATGACATTTACAAAACTGCATACACACGGGGACAGGATGAAAAAAAGCACAAGAGTGCTTATCCCATTATCCTTGATATAAAAGAATAAATAAATGAATAATAAATACATAAATAAATACACATGTGTGTGTGTCACACACCCTCTGTGTGTGCGTGTGTGTGTGTGTGTGTATGTGTGTGTGTGTGTGTGTGTGTATGTATGTGTGTGTATGTGAAGGGTATATACAAGAGGAGTGCAAGCTGATTCCTGATCAGGTCTGTACACAATGTTTTTTACTTCATGAATACACAGCTGTGCATGTCACACCCTATAGGTGTGTGTGTGGGGATGGGGTGGGGGGGGGTGCCTCTGTGTGTGTGTGTGTGTGTGTGTGTGTGTGTGTGTGTGTGTGTGTGTGTGTGTGTGTGTGTGTGTGAAGTCAAATCAAGTCAATCAAAATAATCTTTATTTTGTGTGTGTGTGTGTGTGTGTGTGTGTGAAATCAAGTCAAGTGGAGTCAAAATAACCTTTATTGTGTGTGTATGTGTGTGTGTGTGTGTGTGTGTGTGTGTGTGTGTGTGTGTGTGTGTGTGTGTGTGTTGTGTGAAGGCTATATACAAGAGGAGTGCATACTGATTCCTGATCGGGTCTGTACAACATTTTTTTTACTTCGTGAATACACACCTGTGTGCATATCACACACACCCTGGTGTGTGTGTGTGTGTGTGTGTGTGTGTGTGTGTGCGCGTGCATGCATGCATGCATGTGATATTTTTTTCTTGCGCTCCATAATGGCACCCTTAGAGATTGTGATTTATTTTCAAAAAGTACATATTCATGCTATATAGATTGTGCAAGGCAGTGTTTCATGTTGGCTTTTTTGGTGGAAAGACTTGACAGCCTGTTCACTATGGTACTTATACTTTATAACATTTGGTGGGGTGTTTTTTTTAACCTTTTTTTTATGGCTCAGCTAGAGCTCCAAGATTCATCAATGGTGTGATTTTGTGTACAGGACCGTTTGTGCCCAGTATGAAGGTAGCTGCATTCCGACTTCGGTGATGTATGTTTGGCTGGGTATGTTTGTGTGTCTGTAACCCACTGAATGCTGACATGGACTATGGGATCTTTAACATGCATGTTTGATCTTTTGCATTTATTTAATTTTTTTTTTTTTTTTTATAATTTATTTATTTATTTATTTATTTATTTATTTATTTTTATATCGAGGATAATGGAATAAGCACTCATGTGCTTTTTTTTTCATCCAGTCCCCATGTGTATGCATTTTTGTAAATCTTGTCATCTGTTCCCACCGGCACACGTGTGTGTGAGTGTGTGTGTGTGTGTGTGTGTGTGTGTGTGTGTGTGTGTGTGTGTGTGTGTGTGTGTGTGTGTGTAAACACATTTAAGTGCAGATCTGCTAGTGCCTTGATTCCCTTTGTGTATACTCAAAGGAAATCAAGGCACTGGCAGATCTGCACTTGGAGTTGACCTGGAAGATCATAAAAAAAAAATCCCCACCCTTACTTCACCAGACAATGCTGAGATTCAATATTCAAATTTAAATTCAAAATACTTTATAATTAAAAAAAAAACAGAGAAATTTTGGCAGGTTACAAGCCATACATAAAAACAGTAAAACATGTAAAAATATTATTCAAACCCATGACTTCATGTCATCTGGTGTTTTATTACATTGTGTTGCTAGTGCCTTTATTAAAGTAGACTGAGTACACTGTTGCCTTACAGTTTTCTAATCATATCATTATTATTTTCACATCATCATCTTCATCAAATAAAATAATTACCACATTACAATATGATGACGATCATAATACTTCTGTTGTTTGCTTGAAATAAGAAAATCATAATTATTCTTAAGAGTAGTGTGTATGAATAGTGAAGAAATACCAATATTCAGGAACAACAACAAAAAAACAACCCTGGTTAATAATCATTGTATATGGATGTTGTGATGGTGCATTTTCAGATGAAGCCAGACAGGGGAATCATGCGGGAGATGGGCAGCATTGTTGTGAGGTGTCCCAACGACATGTGCATCTATTCCCGGCCCTTCAAGGAATATGTTGTGAGAGAGACTGGGGTTTTTTTCTTCTCTATTGTCTTTGGGCGCGGGATAGCTCAGTGATCAGAGCGCTCGCTTTCCCCCCCAGTCAAGTTAAGCAGTGTCGAGCGTGGTTACCAGTTGGATAGGTGACCGTTTGCGTACTTTGGCTTCAGTACAGTCCCCCCAGTTCACCCAGTTCATCCAGCTGTCAATGGGTACCTGCCCTCTTTAAGGTCAGGGAAGGTAAAGCAGCGAGGGAGAGGAGATGGGCACTGCCCTCAATGTGCTGGCCCCTAGAGAAGTTGAGGTCTCTGATGCCTCACTCCCCTATGACCACTTAGGTTATGGGACATCTTTATTGTCTTTGCTAGTCTTTCTTGTTGTTTTGGCAGAATTTGAAAACAGCCTCTACAGCTTTTATAATAAGTCTTATACTATAATGAGAGTTTGTTAAAAAAAATCTACCTTAATTGTTGTCGGTATATTTTGTTAGAATTAATCTTGTCATTATTATGATCTTTGCTAATAAAGTCATTCAGCAAAATACATTTCATCTCACCCTATCTTAACATTCCTAGACAGGAAAGTTGGTCATGTAACTCGTGTAAAAACATTTTCAGTTGAAAATACGATATTTAGATTTTTTTTTTCATTTAGGTTAGTGGCCTTGATGATGTTACACACTAATCATTATCATTATTTTTTTTCTATATCTATTTCTTTTACTTCGAGGATGATGGAATAAGCACTCATGAGCTTTTTACATCCAGTCCCCATGTGCATGCTATTTTGTAAGTTTTTTCAACATGGCCATAAAAACTGGGGGAACAAAGGTATTCCCTTGCAGGTATGTAAAAGTTTGGGAAAAGTTAATGAAAAAAGTAACAGTTTTTAAAGACACAAAAGAGGGCCGTCATCTCTCTTTGTTCCCAAATGCTACCTGAATAAGTCTGTCACATAATACACACAATATTTCTCTTTTAATAAAAACATGAAGAAGATTGCAAATGATCACAGAATTCTTGCAGGAAGGATTTTGGTATAAAGTCTTGTTGATTTCTTGCAGGAAGGATTTTGGTATAAAGTCTTGTTGTTGATTTTTTTTTTTTTATCAACAAAAACATGAAGAAGAGTGCAAATGATCACAGATTAGAATTCTTGCTGGAAGTATTTTTATTATAAAGTCTTCTTGTTGATTTTTTTTTATCCACAGAAACATGAAGAAGAGTGCAAATGATCATAGATTAGAATTCTTGCAGGAAGGATTTTAAGTATAAAGTCTTGTTGATTTTTTTTTATCAACAGAAATATGAAGAAGAGTGCAAATGGTCACATAATTCTGCATGAAGATATTTTGGTCTAAAGTCTTATTGTTGTTGTTTTTTTTATCAACAGAAACATGGAGGTGCAACTGATCATAGATTAGAATTCTTGCAGGAAGGTATTTTGGTATAAAGTCCTCTTGTTGATTTTTTAAGCAACAGAAACATGAAGAAGAGTGCAAATGGTCACAGAATTCTGCAGGAAAGAATTTTAGTATAAAGTCTTATTGTTGATTTTTTTTAATTAACAGAAACATGAAGAAGAGTGCAAATGATCACAGAATTCTGCAGGAAGAAATTTTCGTGTAAAGCCTTACTGTTATTTTTCTACAGAAACATGAAGAAGAGTGGAAATGATCACAGAAATTGTGCAGGAACTTATTTTACTGTAAAGTCTTGGTTTGTTTTCATTAGTAAATTTGAACAAAAGTGCAAATGATCATAGAATTCTGCAGAAAGGACTTTTCGTGTAAAGTCTTGTTGTTTTTCCACAGAAACATGAACAGGAGTGCAAATTCCAACCCCTGATCTGTGACAAGTGTGGAGAGCCTGTTTCAAAGCGGAAAATGGACGACCACATCACTCAAGACTGTTCTCAACGCATCGTCACCTGTGAATACTGCCGTGTGGAGCTACTCTTTGCTGACATAATGGTAAGAGAAGCAGAGAGTTCATTCTTTTATTCATTCATTCATTCTTTTATATCAGGGATAATGGAATAAGCACTCATGTTCTTTTTTACATCCAGTCCTCGTTTGTATGCAGTTTTATAAATCCTGTCATCTGTTCCCACCGGCACACGATAGCCTACTCTTACGAAAAGCGGAGCAGGGTTTAACATGTGCGTGAGATATTCTGCTGCGTTTGCACACAGGGCCTTGGTCTCATCTGAAGGACTTGTGTGGGAGTGTGGGAAAGAAGAGTAACTACTGCAAGAAAGAATTCAAAATGAAAAGAAAAAAAAAATTATGTAAAGTATATGAAGTAAAACTAGGAAAAAGAAGACAAAAGTCAAACTTTTTTAACCCCCCCCCCCACTCCGAGGTTCACCAATGGTGAGACTTTGCATATGCAGCCATTTTTGTCCACCATGAAGGTAGCTGCGTTCCAATTTTGGGGATGCATGCTGGGTTTGTTTGTGTTTCCATAACCCACCAAACGCTGACATGAATTACAGGATATTCCACATGCATATTTGATCTTGTGCATGTATAAATTATACACAAAAGGAATTAAAGCACTAGCAGGTCTGCACTCGACGTTTATCCAGGAGATTGTAAAAATCCCCACCCTTAATTCACCAAGCACTGCCGAGATTCAAACCCATAACTTCATGGGCTCTGGGGATTGAAGTCAAATGGCCTTAACACTCAGCTGTAACATCCATCAAAAGTCAAACCTATCTGACAAGACTGGAAAGAAAAAAGTTGATAGCTGCTGAGAATGATCTCTGCCTGATTCAAGATTCAAGATTTAATTCACCTCTGACCCCTCTTGGGGCATAGAGGATTTCAAACAAAATCAACTGTAACATATATAATTTGCATTAATATAATACATTCATTACAGAATTTCACAGGAATAAAAAATATAGTCAACCTTTTCATTAACGTCTTGCAACTTTACTCTTAACTATGAATTTGCTCAGTTTTAAAAACATGTTTTTATCAGAAGAGAACAAATTACAAAATGGGAACATGGATCTTGGATACAAATATTCATGAGGTAGGACATTCTTCCAAAGCTCAGAAAACTTTGGACATTAGTGAAGGAGAAGGAGAATTTTTCTGTGTGAAGAGGAATGTTGATGTAAGTATTCAGAACAAGATTAATGTAACCCTCTTTGTCCCGAACCGGGATTTGCCAGGATTGAATAATTGTCTCCCCTGCATCCCGAACTGGGATTTGCTGGGATTTACACACAGTAGATGTCCATCACACTGTGACCATCACTAATTGCTACCACATGCCAAAGCTCTATCAGGCTAGAGGTAGAAACCTTGCTGAGAGTCTGGAAGTAATCATAGCTGCTGGTATGTACTTAGAAGGAGGAAAAGGCCAGCCAGCATGTGTGCCTGACCTGATTTCGTGATAGAATATGAAATCTAGGGGCAGTTTGTGTTCAGAGAATCCGAATGCAAGAGGGTTAAGGAAGGTACAGGCCTTCTTGTTATAGCGGTTTGAGAGCAGTGAATTGTCTTTAAAAAAAAAATTTTTTAGGGCAAGTTTGTTTTGTTGCTTTCTTTTTTGTTCTTCATCTAGAACTCAAAAAAAGAGTTCACCATTGGTGAGATTCTTGTGTATGTGACTTTTTTTCTATCGTTCAGGTTACAGCATTATGATGTGGGGGAGTGGTATCTAAGCATGATAACAGCGTGCATGCATTTTTATTTTGTCATCTTTCTATTAGTGAACCATGGAGCTCGAGCAGAGAAACAACAATAACTACAAAAAAATCCCCCAAAAGCCCAGTCATCTTTAACCCTCTTGTTGTTGAATTCTACAGAGCTAAACTGCCTGTAGATTTTGAATTCTTTTAAAGTTTTCTACCCCAAACTGACATAGTCTACTCCTGAGACAATTGCCTGTGTGCATGACAAGCTATCAAGCTGAAATTTTGTCACAAGCTAGATATATCTTTGTACTTGCATTTTAAGACAAGTTTACATGTCTGGTCACAAAATGTCGTGTCGTTGTCACCTTATTTGTCACCAATCACAGGTAAAAGTATGTTGTATACAATAAACCAGCAAAATATATATGGAATAGACACAAATTCATACATGTAAGTGTTGAATAAAGAACTGATGCCTAGCTAACGTGTTTATTAATGTTTGTGTGCAATTGTACTTCAAGGATGTGTCACACAATGTCCTCATAACACCTATTGTTTTATATGTCTTGATGAGGCATACTTTTTGTTTAACTGGTTTTTTGTCTTTTGAAAACAAGGAATATTCAATCAATATCTTACCTATATACTGCATTTCAGATGTCTATGTCTTACCACATGTTTGTTAAGTGCACAGAAGTGTAATATTGTACATAAGTGTCACATTGTCACCAGTGTCACCACACAGGTGTGACAAACATGAAACAACACAGAACTTCTGTAATTCTACAAAATTTTAATCGTGATAGCCTTTAAAGTAGTCATAGTGATGGCACAGGGACACATCACATCACAGAAAGCACAAAATGTGGATGTGTCGGGGGGTGTACCTATCGCTGTCACCTGTGGCATCTTGGCAGACTTGAGGTCTATTTTCTTTTCCTTCTCGGTATTTTCGTCATCAGCAAATCTGTCCGTTGAGTTTCAAATAAAAAGTGTGGTATTAACTAGAAAATAGACAAAAGGCGTCACATTTTCTGGCGTTTATGCTGCGGACCTCCCCCCTCCCCCCCCGTCAAATTTCTCCACAGCGTGTGGGTAACACAGGTCGCCACGCTTGCAGGAATGTGCCGTGTAGTCGGGTTCATTCTTCTCTCTAACTGCGTTATTTCCTTTCTCTTCTCCCCCATCAGCTTTTTATTTCTGACTCACTTAATATTTATCATTGAATTTTTTCTACTTCCAATGCAAACACGTACACGTTCATTTTATTGTCTAGTTAGTTAGATGAATCGTCTGCTACCAACGAAGACGCCATTTTTTTTCGCCACGCGTTATGAGTGAAAGGCGTTTCTATCGCCAGCCTTGCTTTCTTCCTTCCCTCCCAAGTACACACTGTTAGTGGTCTAAATTTATCACTGGCACCATCTGAAACCTTCCCTGCATCGCCCCACCAAATTTCAGACACATTGTGTGAGAACCACGAGGTATGTGTGTGATGGAAAAGTACTGCCCACGTGGTCAGGACCAACGGGCGGCTACGGCCGCAACGGAATCTAGCAGCAGGTGCTGTTACGGGCGGCTGCGGCCGCAACGGGGCTAAGACGGTTAAATAAACGATCATGATGTCTTCCATCATTGTTTTTGAATGGGGTGGAGCAGGTGGAGTTTCAATCACTGCCGGCACCTCTGATGAAGGCTCATCCAGGATCCGAAACTCGAGTCAGGTCAGGCCAAAGGCATGGTTCTTAACCAAAAATGCCTAAAATGCTGCTACTGAAAGACATTATTCCCTAGAATTTATTTTCATTTCATTTTTTTTTTTATTGAATTTTTGATAAGTCATTTTCAAAATGATTGAGAAGTTGTTACCTGCACTTGTTGTTTTTCCTCCACTACTTTTTCCTCAATAATGTTTCTGAATGTTTGTGTTGAGATTTGTGATACATGTATGAGTTGCTGTGTTGCAGAGCCATTCCAGAGAGTGCCCTAAAACGCCTGAATGCTGCAGTCTCTGCAATAAATCCATCCCCAGAGAGAAGGTGTGTGCGCGTGCGTGCATGTGTATACATTCGTGTGTGTGCGTGTGTGTGTGTACATTCGTGTGTGTGGGCGTGCATGTGTGTGTGTACATTCAAATTTGCTAAAACTATAAATTGTTATTGATTGCTTGTGTGTTGTATAGGTTGAATGCTAAGCGCTTTGATTTGCTTTTACAAGATATAGCACTATATAAATTCCATGTATTATTATTATTATTATTATTATTATTATTAAGACTGCTTCGACCTGTTGGGGTTTTTTCTCTACCGTTTATTTACTTATTTTTATTTATTTATCTATTTTATTTATTCTTTTATATTGTGGATAATGGAATAAGCACTTGTGTGTTTTTTTACATCCAGTCCCCCGTGTGTTAGCAGTTTTGTTAATCTTGTCGTCTGTTCGCACCTGCACATAATGGCCTACTCTTACGAAAAGGTGGAACATGATTTAACTTTTGCGTTTCTCTGTTATGTTCCGCTGTAGTTTTTGTTACATAATGGGGGTATTTATGTTGAATTTATTCGTCAATTATGAAGGAAGTTTTCATGTGCAGTTTTTAACTTGCCATTTTGTTTTTGGTCTTGATGTGGTCGGGTTCAAGCCAGAATAATAATCATGATAACATCAAAATAGGTTTAGGAGGCAAGATTTTTTTTCAGATTGCAAGTTGTAATATTTTTTTGTACAACAGAGTAATTTGGACTGTGATATATCACTTGAATGCCAGTCTTAGATCACTTTATTTTTTCAAATTGCAAGTTTTGGGGTTTTTTTTTTTTGTTTTTTTGGGTTTTTTTGTACAACAGAGTAGTTTGGACTGTAATATATCTCCTGAATGCCAGTCTTAGATCACTGTAATTTTTTCCGATTGCAAGGGGTTTTTTTTGTTGTTGTTGTTGTTTTAAAAACAGAGTAGTTTAGACTGTAATATTTCACCTGAATATCAGTCTTAGATTAATTTTTTTTCACATTGCAAGTTTTTATTTTTTTGTACAACAGAGTAGTTTGGACTGTAATATATCACTTGAATGTCAGTCTTAGATGACTGTAATTTTTTTCAGATTGCAAGGTGGGTTTTTTGGTGGGGTTTTTTTTTTAGTTTTTTTTTTACAACAGAATAGTTTGGACTGTAATGTATCACTTGAATGTCAGTCTTAGATCACTGTAATTTTTTCAGATTGCAAGGGTTTTGTTGTTGTTGTTGTTGTTGTTGTTGTTGTTGTTGTTGTTTAAAAACAGAGTAGTTTAGACTGTAATATATCACTTGGATGTCAATCTTAGATCACTGTAATTTTTTCATATTGCAAGTTTTTATTCTTTTGGACAACAGAGTAGTTTGGATTGTAATATATATCACCTGATTGTCAGTTTTAGATCACTTTAAGCTGTAATAGTAGAGAAGATATGAATGATAGTTTGAAATGATGCCTGTAAAGAATGGTACACTAACAATCAAACAATACTTAAACATGTCAAGGAATTTGAGTTTCCATGATTAAAAATTGATGTTCTCCATCATTTGTTTAGTCTTCAGAGCTTGGCACAACAAATTGCAGTCACCAACACAACTGTATATGTTTACTTCATATCTATTAATTCAGAAATAACCTGCATAGTGGTGATCAATGAAGATGTTTGAAGGCTGCAGAAAACAAGCAATCCAGGTGAATGCAATTATGTAAGGGACACTGAACCATTTTTGTTAGCATTGAAAGTTGCAGCAGACATTTTAAAATGTTGTCCTCCAAATGGGGGAAAGGAGAGGGAATGGAGGCAGCTTGTGAGAGTTAAAGTTAAATTTTTTTTTTTTCATCCATTCTCTCACTTTGGCCTTTACATTTATTGTGTTCTTCTCATTAGTTTAATGTCCACGTTCACAGCAAGGAGATTTAGACCATTGTATATCAACATTAACTCTCAGAGGACGGCTGTCCACTATAGCGGATTTGCTGTTTGCAGATTTTTCACATGGCGGCCGTATGATACTATGACTAGTGCAGCTTAACATAGCTTTGTGAGCCTATACAAGGTGGAATGCAGAGCGTTGTGGGGTGATTCTGTGTGTTCCAAACTCTTTGTTTGCAATAGCAGAGAGTAGGGGACATGGAGTAGTGGCACGTAGTACAAAATTAGGAGTATTTTCTTCATAATTGTCAAAGCTTAAATATTACATTGAGAGCTTAAATCTTTCAACATGTATTAACCCAGTATGTTATTCATAAGTTCAGAAAATTTCATTTTTCTACTGTGTGTCTTGTATTTTTTATGATTTTTTTTTTTTACTAGCCATAGCTGTCTGTGGGGGAAAGCAGGGGAGAGAACTGGCCGTCCTGAGTGAGTTAACATCCATTCACAGCAAGGAGATTTAGACCATTGTACCTCAACATTAAGAATGTACAGAAAAAAGGGTGGATGAGAGGGAAGGTGATGAATGTAATGGATAATAATAAATCTGAAAAAGATCTAAAAAGATTGCTTTTACAGTAATTCTCCTAATGTTGACTGGCAAATTCTTTCTACAACTGATTACGAGGACAAGGGGCTCAGAATCATACAATATTTTCATATTCTTCACTTAAGATCTGTTCCTTTGCTCTTATATGCAACACTGAGTACACGACAATCAAGCAATATAATGGTAGAATGATGTAATAGCAGAACAAGTGCAGAGAGCATTAATTTTTATATTCAGTTTTCCAAGCATTCTAGCCTGGTTCATTTATTTATTTATTTATCTATTGTTTTATTAATTTATGTATTCTTTATATATATATATATATATATATTTATATCGAGGATAATGAAACACGCACTCATGCGCTTTTTTACATCCAGTCCCTATGTGTATACAGTTTTGTAAATTTTGTCATCTGTTCCCACCAGCATACAATGGCCCCCTCTTACGAAAAGCAGAACAGGATTTAAAGTGTGTGCAAGATGTTCTGCATGCGTTCGCACACGGGACCTCAGTTTACAGTCTGATCCAAAGGACTTTTGGGGGGAGGGGAGTCAGTTTATGAATTTGTACATGAATTGCAGTGCTCCTCATGTGCGATATTTCTAAAATCTTTATTGTGTGCAAGAATTGCAAAGCAAAGTGTGTGCACTGATTCTGAATCTCAGTTTGCTAATGGGATTTTGAACTGGATGTATGTATATATGTGGCGCTCCACCACGAAATGAATCGCTTAGCACATATTCCACTTTTCCACTAGGAGCCATTAAAGGCAGGTGGGGATGAGGTTGTTGATTCTGAGATTTTGATTGATTATAAAACTATAGCACATACTCTACCTCATAGTAAAATATCAAGGCATAATTCTGTTTCCTTTTGTCTTTAAACATGCGTTGAAAATAGGGAAGCCCTCATTCTGACCACCTATTAGGATGCTAAACTTGTCAATTTCTCATTTTGACATTTCCTGCAGTCTATCATTTCGATTTGTAATAATTTTTGATAGAATTGTTCGATTTTCAGTCTGCTTTTTGTGTTATATAGCCATTTCATTGCACATTGATAACGTGCCAATAACTAAAAATTGACCTCTGGTACAATGCGACTCCTTATGTGGTGGAGCGTCACATTTTTCTGAGTAGTTTGTCCCCTCCTCATGAGGATTTGGAACTGTACAAGGGTCTGTTCTGATTGTAGTTTGTATCCCTGGAAAAGTGTCACTTTAAAGATGTTGATTATAAAGTATTATTCTAGAATTGGGGGTGGGGGGTGGGGGGGATTCCTCAGCTACAGCTCCGAGGATCACCAATCATGAGATTTTTACATATGTGACGTGTGCGCAAGATGTTCTACGTGCGTGCGCACACTGGGCCTCAGTTTACAGTCTCATCCAAAAGACTTTTAGGGAGAGTGGAGTCCGCACTGATGTTAACTCCAGGTGAAAAAGTCCCCTCGAATGGAAATCGAACTCGGGTCATCAAAATTGCGAGCGTAATGTTCTGACCACTAGGCTATCTATCCCGTCCCCCTTCTTGAATTTTGTGTGTGTGTGTGTGTGTGTGTGTGTGTGTGTATTAGTTAGTTAGTTCTTCAGTTTAACGTCCTTCCTCTAAATAGTGATATCAGACGGGAAAGTGTTATGAGTGAGTGAGTGTGGTGTGGGAGGGGGTGGGGGGGGGGGGGGGGGGGGGGGGGGGGGGGGGGGGTTGGGATGAGCACATAGCTATATTTCTGCATTAAACAACTATAAGAACCAAAAATTAAAACCATAGAACAAGAATAATACAAAGAAAGAAATAACATCTTAAACACTAACTTTGCAATTCATATAATTAGTTTTAAAAAAAAACAAAAAAACATTAAACTATAAAAACCTGATAATAGGACTATGACTTAATGACAATACAATTTCTTTCATTAGCGAAATGTCTTTTAGAATTTGCTCTATGCAAACGTATGTGAAAACAAGTAAAAAGTTTTTCAAATCTCTGCATTCTAAAAGAATGTGTGTGTGTGTGTGTGTGTGTGTGTGTGTGTGTGTGTGTGTGTGTGTGTGTGTGTGTGTGTGTGTGTGTGTGTATTTCAGATGAAGAGGCACCAGGGCAGAGAGTGTGAGGACAGAACGGTGCAGTGTCCCCTGGAAGACTGCGCTGATCCTGTGAGTTAGCAGCGACAGAGCTGCACAAGATTTGTACTGTCCTCCACCCACTTCTGCCTTTATATATATATATATATTTTTTTTGTACCACTTTATGTCACAGCAGATTTCTCTGCATGAAATTTGGGCTGCTCTCCCCAGGGAGAGCGCGTCACCACAAGTGCAGCGCCTACCCATTTCTTTTTCTTTTTCCTGCATGCAAAGAGTATTTGTTTCCCTATCAGAGTGGCTTTTTTCTACAGAATTTTGCCAGGGTCAACCCCCTTGTTGCCATGGGTTCTTTTACGTGCGCTAAATAGTGATGTGTAACACACGGGACCTCGGTTTATCATCTCATCTGAAAGACTAGCGCCCAGATACCACTCAAGGTCTAATGGATGGGGAAAATGTTTTGGGTCCAAACGGGGTACAAACCACCGCACACTCTGACCCAGACTTTTTGCTTTCTAGGCAAGGCACATAACCACCTAGACCACTGATCCACTTTTTTGGTTATAGACTTAGTCATTGCCTTAACCAGTGCCCCCTGAAAAGCCCAATATGGCCCGCAGGAAGTGCATGATTTTTTTCCCCTGAAAAGCCCAATATGGCCCGCTGACCACTTGGTCTGTTACTTTCACCTTCACCTTGTAGCCTACCCACAATGCATCACTAGACAAAGTAAAAGCAGCAGCTTCCTTTTTCTCAGCTTCCTGTCAGTGTGAACAGTGTGTCATTTGATGGAGTAGCTGTTGAAGTACAGAATTTCAAAGTTAGTGAGTTTTTTCTGCATCAAAATGACCCCCAGAAGATGATCTGGTGGTGTGGCAAATGGTCATGGAGGGTTTAGTAATGGTTGTTGCCCTGTTTTAGGGATTTACATTGGAATACACAGCAAGCCCTTTACATTCAGTTTAGATGTTGCATTGACTTTCTAGAAAACTTAATTCCAAGGAATTTAGACATTTTTAGTGCAAGGTGTAGTGAAGGCTGACGCCCATGATGAAAAGTTGACATTTTTCTCAGTACCTGTAGTATTTTTGTTGTTGCAACATTTAATGTGATAGCAGCATTCCAAACAAATGCCTATATGAAACTACAATGTGTCTTGGATTTTTGTAGCTATTTTAAACAAGCTACTGAGTTGCCATTACTTTTACATGATTTTTTTGTTGTTGAGTAGATATGTGGCCTGTGTGGAGTTGCTTCCCTTTACTCAGGATTTAGATCACACTTAGTCATTTTAGTGTCAGGGGGGCATTGGGTTAATTCAGTGCCTGGGCTTTATCCCAGTTCTTGATTAAACCACTGATGCTGGGGGTAACAGCAAAGTGAGAGGCTGTATGATCAGTGGCTTTCTTTCCCTCTCATGGAATTCCACTTTACAGCTTAGTCTTTAGTGATCGACTATGACTCTCTGACTAGGAGGCTTGACTTGCAAAGTCCTTATGTGCTGCAGCCCTGGGGGCTAGTTGGCCTTTGGAGAACATCTCTGATTCTGACCGTCCTTATGCCCTCTTGGCCGAGAGAGTGGGGATGTATTGTGGGCAAGGTATCTCCACTATAATCAAATTTCTGCCCAGTTTCTGAAACA
>CM060341.1:1057896-1060396 GCA_030674155.1 Stramonita haemastoma
AAGATACACTACACAAGTTGTTCTGCATGTGTTTGCACATGGGACCTCGGTTTATAATCTCATCTGAAGGACTTTTGGGGGAAGTGGAGTCAGCATTGATGTTCACTCACTCCAAGAGGACAAATGTACTTGAACTGAATTCAAACTTGGGTCAGCAGATTACAAGCGCAATACTCTAACCACTAGGCTATCCCGTGTGTGTTTGTGTGTGTGTGTGTGTGTGTGTGTGTGTGTGTGTGTGTGTGTGTGTGTGTGTGTGTGTGTGTGCAGAGTTTGTTTATGTATTTATGTATTTTATTTATATATATATATATATATATATATATATATATATATATATATATATATATATATATATATATATATATATATACAGGGTTCGCGATAACCGGTAATTGTCGGTATTTTACCGATTGTAAACAGGGAATACCGAAAATTTTCGAAGCAGCCGGTACCGCGTACCGGTTCTTTTTGCCTGTGACCGATTAGATTTCCGTCTCAAAAAAAAAAGTCTGAAGTGACGTTTTCTGACAGTCTGTCATGGGCCTGTACTGTCCTTACCGCACCTACCCCTTCCCACCCCTTCCGACGAACATCTTTAGGCCTAGCGCCAGCCTCATTATTAGCCTAGCACGCAGAACGGCAAGCTTTACTGTGAAAGAATAGAGCTTCGAGCTCTTCTCGGCATGACAGCGACTTCCATTTACATTGAGTAAATGGGGCCTAGATTTATTTATTCTGTATTCTTTTAATCTTTTATATCGAGGATAATGGAATAAGCACCCCTGCGCTTTTTCACACCCAGTCCCCGTGTGTATGCAGTTTTGTAAATGTAATCCGTTCCCACCGGCACACGACGGCCTGCTCTTACAAAAAGCGAAAAGCGAGGGTCTATGACTATGAATTTGCGCGTTGCTTTCAGAGAGAAGAGTCGAAAACCAAATCTAAATTGAACAAAGATCTAGATGAGCGCTAAGCATAGAAACAAGAAAGAAGAATATAAGTCACACGAATGATGCCATGCAAAACAACAGACTGACACGGATAGTGGCACAGGCGCTAGAAAAAAATCCTATTTCCTGCGTGGCTTCGTGCCCAAGAAGCGAGTGGCAGCAAGCAGCACGGCAGTCAAAGTCTGAGAGATTCGCGTTCAATTTAGATTTAGTTTTGCTGCCCAACAATCCCCTCCTCCCCCACCCCCTCACTGATTAGTTTCGTTTTGTTCACAGTACGTACCGGATTTTATTTTCTGGGGACCGATTTTGGGGGAGTTGGTCAAGATGTCTCTGAAATGGCAACTGGCAGTACCGGTTTTAAAAAATCCTAGCGCGAACCCTGTATATATAGATATATATATATATATTTATAGATTTATATTTATAGATTTATATTTATAGATTTATATTTATAAAGATAGATAGATAGATAGATAGATAGATAGATAGATAGATAGATAGATATATGTGTGTGTGTGTGTGTGTGTGTGTGAGAGAGAGAGAGAGAGTTTGTGTGTGTTTCTTTCTGTCTTTTTTTCTTTGGAAGAGGGAAAGGAGGTGCATATTAAATTTTACATTCACACAGCAAGGGTGACTTTTTTAGTCTAGTGAAATTGCTATCTTTTTCTGTATATCATAGTAGGCCTCCGTTGGTCGGTGTCAACTATGGAATTCGCACCGGCTGCATATATTCAAAACACATTAACTTCACTTTCCCTCTTTCCACACACACCCATTCTGTACCGCAGGGCGGGGACAGTGACGATCCCCGCATTCCCTGCATGCAGCAGAAGGTGGACAGCCTGGAGCCCATCCTGAGCGTCCTGCACGGGGAGATAATCCGCTGCGTAGCCGCCACTGAAGACGCCCACCAGCAACTGCTTCAGCAGAGGGCCAGGGTGCAGGAGGGGGGAGGAGAGTGGGGGTGTGCCAGCATCTCATCAGCGGCATGGCCACCTCCCTCTCAGAGCAGGAGGCGAAGATTCGGCAGCTGGAGGAGGCTGTGGTCAGCTGTGAGAGCCGTCGGGACCAGCCGGATGGTACGCTCCTGTGGAGGATTCCCAACTTCAGTCAGGTGAGAGGAGGAGGAAGGAAGAGGAGGAGGAGGAGGATGGTGAAGGTTTTGGTTTTGATCTTGAGGGTCATGGGTTTGACTCAACTCATGAAAAAAAAAAAAAAAAAGTTTTTGTATTTTTGTACTCCCAAAAATGCTGAAGGTTCTGACTTCGATCCTGAGGGTCATGGGTTTGACTCAACTTTTTAGGGTTTTTTTTCTGCCTCATCTTCTGTAATGTTTCCGTCCTGCTGTTCCCATGCTGCTCAGTTCAATCTCCCGCCACAGCTATACCTAGATTTTTTTTTTTTTTTGCTGCCTCGTCTTCTGTAACGTCCCCATCCTGCTGTTCCCACATCGTTCAGTTCAATCTCCTTGCCACAGCCATTCTCTGATTTGTTATGTCTCATCCTCAGGGTCGGGAGTCCACAGGGAGCTCATCAATATCAGG
>CM060341.1:1065396-1067896 GCA_030674155.1 Stramonita haemastoma
AGGCTTGACTTGCACAGTCCTTATGTGCTGCAGCCCTGGGGGCTAGTTGGCCTTTGGAGAACATCTGGCTGACTGTCCGTATGCCCTCTCGGCTGAGAGAGTGGGGATGTACTGTGGGCAAGGCATCTCCACTATTATCAAATTTCTGCCCAGTTTCTGAAACAGCAGCTGCCTCACACAGACACGTGTACACACGCACACACACACATGTGTACACACACACACACACACACATGTGTACACACACACACACACACACACACACACACACACACACACACACACACACACACACACACATTCTAAAACATGCACACGCACACATGCACAGACAAAACACGCACACACAGATCAAATGCACACACACACACACACACACACACACACACACACACACACACACACACACACACACACACACACACACAAATTATTTTGCAAGCAACAGGATTCTTCTTCATTATTAGGAGGGAGGGAGGGGGAGAGAGGGAGGGAGAGAGAGAGTCAGTCAGTTGATAAATTGCAATCCTGAACAGGAGCTTTACAAACAAAACTCTTCCATAAAACCCCAAAGAGCCCCCCCCCCCACTAAAAGTGAACATGGATATATAATATATAGACTAGTGCATGTGCTTATTTGATCATTTGTTTCCAAGGGTATGCTTTCAAGAGCTTTTGGGATTCTGTGTGTGTGGTGTGTGTGTGTGTGTGTGTGTGTGTGTGTGTGTGTGTGTTTGAGAGAGAGAGAGAGAAGTGTGTGTGTGTGTATTTATTTATCTATTTATTTATTCTTTTAAATCGAGGATAACAGAATAAGCAATTGTGCTTTTTTTCATCCGGTCCCCGTGTGTATGCAGTTTTGTAAATTTTGTCATCTGTTCCCACCGGCACACGATAGCCTACTCTTACGAAAAGCGGAACAGGATTTAACATGTGCGCAAGATGTTCTGCGTGCGTTCGCACACGGGGCCTCGGTTTAAAGTCTCATCCGAAGGACTTTTGGGGAGAGTGGAGTCAGCACTGATGTTAACTCCAGGAGAAAAATTTCCTCGACCGGACTCAAACCCAGGTCGTCAAATTGCCAGCGCAATGTTCTGACCACTAGGCTATCCGTCCCCCTGTGTGTGTGTGTGTGTGTGTGTGTGTGTGTGTGTGTGTGTGTGTGTGTGTGTGTGTGTGTGAGAGAGAGAGAGAGACAGAGAGAGAGAGATGTGTGTGTGAGTGTGTGTGTGTGTAGAGAGAGAGAGAGAAATGTGTGTGTGTGTGTGTGTGTGTGTGTGTGTGTGTGTGTGTGTGTTGTGTGTGTGGGTGTGACACGTGTGTGTGTGTGTGTACTGTGTACCTTGTGATCACGAGATACCTGAGCTCCTTCTCAGTATGACTCGCTGACTCAGCATCACTCTGAGTATTAGGTTTCTCTCTCAGTGTGCTGGGTTGAAATAATGATATAATACATGTATTCATTTCATCATCTCCCCAATGGTACTGAAAGCCACACACACTGACTAACATTCATGATGAAACACTATTGAACATTGTAATCTATAGATAAAATGTATTATTTAAGTAAGAGAGAGAGAGAGAAGTGTGTGTGTGTGTGTGTGTGTGAGAGAGAGAGAGAGAGAGAGAGAGAGAGAGAGAGAGAGAGAGAGAGAGAGAGATGTGTGTGTGGGTGTGTGTGTAGAGAAAGAGAGAGACAGACAGACAGAAATTTGTGTGTGTGTGTGTGTGTGTGTGTGTGTGTGTGTGTGTGTGTGTGTGTGTGTGTGTGTGTGTGTGTGTGTGTTACCTTGTGATCGCGAGATACCTGAGCTCCAAGGTTATCAGTATCATTTGCTGACTCAGCGTCACTTTGAGTATTAGGTCTCTCTCTCAGTGTGCTGGGTTGAAATAATTATATAATACATGTATTCATTTCATCATCTCCCCAATGGTACTGAAAACCACACACACACACATCCATGATGAAACACTATTGAACATTGTAATAGATAAAATGTGTTATTTAATTTAAAGCGGTGTCGTGTCGTGGCTAGGAGAAATGCCCTGCTTACAGACAATATTTTGATTTTATTTTGATTCAGGGCTTTTACTAGAAAGAAGCAATTCAAGTATAGTGCCTTCAGCGCCTGGGCTTTATCCCAGTTCTTGATTAAACCGTTGATGCTGGGGGCAACAGCAAAGTGAGAGGCTGTATGATCTGTGGCTTTATCCCAGTTCTTGATTAAACCGTTGATGCTGGGGGGCAACAACAAAGTGAGAGGATTTATGATCAGCAGCTTTATCTCAGTTCTTGATTAAACCATCGATGTTGGGGGCAACAGCATAGTGAGAGGCTGTATGATCAGTGGCTTTCTTTCCCACTCATGCAATTCCACTTTACAGCTTAGTCTTTAGTGATCGACTTTGACTCTCTGACTAGGAGGCTTGACTTGCACAGTCCTTATGTGCTGCAGCCCAGGGGGCTAGTTGGCCTTTGGAGAACATCTCCAACGCTGAA
>CM060341.1:1072896-1110396 GCA_030674155.1 Stramonita haemastoma
ATTCAAACCACTGCACATTCCAACCCGGACTTTTCACTTTCGAGGCAAGGTGCGTTACCTCTAGACCACTGATCCACCGATGCAATTTTGAGAGAGTTGGCTGTTGCTCAAATTACAATGCCAACACTGCAGAACTGCTTTGTCTACAGTATGAGTATGATCCAGGGGGCCAGGTTGATGCCATGATATGATAGGAAGCACAGAGCACTTAAGCTCTAAAATCACTTAATGTGAATAGACGTTAAACTGAAGAACACACAATTGAACAACTGACATACTACGAAGTCTCAAAACACAGCATATTTTATTTATTTAAATATTTATTTATTTATAAATTCTTTTATATTGAGGATAATGGAATAAGCACTCATGTGCTTTTTTTACATCCAGTCCCCGTGTGTATGCTGTTTTGTAAATCTTGTCATCTGTTCACACTGGCACACCAATGGCCTACTCTTATGAATAGCGGAACAGGATTTACCATGTGCGCAAGATGTTCTGCGTGCGTTGGCATGCAGGACCTTGGTATATATATAGCCTCATCCGAAGGACTTGTGGGGAGAGTGGAGTTGGCACTGATGTTAACTCCAAGGGGAAAATCCCCTCGAACGGGAATCGAACTTGGGTCGTCAAATTGCAAGCGCAATGCGAGCACAATGTTCTGACCACTAGGCTATCCCGTCCCCCACACACATACATACTACATAGCAGTATCATGGTATCATCCTCATTCTATCCTGGTAGCTGTGGTCTCATGACACCACAACTTAAGTTTCGATTTTACTCTACACTTCTGTTGCCTGTGGAGTGCTCATGTATGGTGAGTTTGTCAAAGCCTTCAGGGTTGGAGGTTAATTGAAGGTCTCTGGTGGTGTGGGTGTCTCACTCAGTCTGGGTGGGGTTTTTTCATCTTGATCTTATCCCTGATAAGGGCGGGGACTGGATGTAGAAAAGCACACGCGTGCTTATATTAAATTCATTATCCTCAAAATAAAAGAATTTGCCTTGCCTTGCCTTGCCTTGGCTCCATGACTGAGCTATTACTGTCATCAGCATGGGATTAGTACAATAGTAGGTGGCGTCCTGCGCATCTTAGCTCAGAACAGGCACCACTGAATACCACCCAAGTGACCCACTAGCAGTGCAGGGAACCTCTGGCTGGTGGCCCCATGGTGGCTTGATGTTGATGGGCTCCCTGTGGACAAGTTTCTGACCCTGGAATGTGAGATAACGAATCTGGATACATTGGGTTCGCGGGGGGGACGGTCGTTGGGAGGGATGATGTGGTGGTCACCACCTCAGGTGGGTGGGCGACTCAGTCTGGCTCCGCGACTGAGCTAATACTGTCGTTAGTAGGGGGCTTAGTAGGTGATGTCCTGCGTATGTTAGCTCAGAACAGGCACCACTGAACACCACCAAAATGACTCAGCTGAAGTGCAGGGCCCCTCTGGCTGGTGGCCCCCATGGTGGCCTGATATTGATGGGCTCCCTGTGGACTCCTGACCCCAGGGATGAGACACAATGATTCTGGGTATGGCTGTGGCGTGGAGATTGAAATGAGCAGCATGGGAACAGCTTGACAGGGACGTCACAGAAGATGAGGTAGCAAAAAACAAAACGAAAACAAAAAAATGTGGGTATGGCTGGGGTGGTGAGATTGGAATGAGCAAGGTGTGAACAACAGGGCAGCAATGTCACAGACAGCGAGGCAGCAACCACTAACCCCACCCCCCACCCCTTCCTACCTAAATTCCATAAAAATGTCATCATATAAATTACAATAATGTGCCAGTCTACTCTCTCTTTCATTCTTCTTATGAATTGCATGAAACTGATTCTTTTTTCTGTTTTTTTAATGAAAAGCTTCTGAGAAAAGCAATATTTGGTTGTTCGTGTTAGATGAAAGAAAAAAAATATGTATACATTTTTTCCCCAACTGTATATTATATATATAATCTGTCAGTTTTTAAAAGTGCACACAACAAGTTCTCTGAATTCTAGTCTTGAGGAAGATCTATTTCAAGTTTTATGGCAAAGAAAAACCATGTCATTTGCCTAAGTTCTGATAGAAAATAAAACAACAAATTGTAAAGGAATGGAAAACAGCACAAAAAAGCTTGCCAGTCAAAGAGTAAGGAGGAGTGGAGAGTGTTTTTGTTTTTTTTTAAATCAGCATCATTAAGCTGTAACACCTGATAATATCCAAACATAACATTTTGCAAATGTCGTTAGAGAAAATGAATGTTAATCAAAAGTCTAAAAACTTGAAAAGGCATAACACATTTGAGGGGAGGGGGGGGGGAGGAACTAAACAAACCAACCAAAAAAACCAACCAAACAAAAATACACAAAAGAAAAAAAAAACAGCGAAAAGAACACACACACACACACACACACACACACACACACACACACACCACACACACACCCAAAAAAAATCCCAAACACCAAAAACCCTGTCCTTCTGTAGATGACAAGAATACAATTCCAAGTTTGACATATGAACCAAAGCATTTCTAACTAATGATAAGTTTATGATGTGTGTGTGTGTGTGGTGTGTGTGTGTGTGTGTGTGTGTGTGTGTGTGTGTGTGTGTGTGTGTGTGTGTGAAAGTGGAAGATACAAAAGAAGGGGAGGAAAGAGAGGGAGAGGGAGAGATTGATCTTTATTTTCCAAGGGTTACATTACAGATTAAGCATTCACATTGGGTTTATTTCATCTGGCCTTGCCCTGATTAGGACTATCAGCAAAACAAACAAAGCATAAAAAAAATACACCCCCACAAAAAAAGCAAACAACAACAAACAACATCAACAAAACCCAACTACAACAACAACAACAAGGATTCAACCTATGATTTTGAAAAAAAGGATAATATATATAAATTTATGTGTATTCATCATATAACCGCAATGGTTAATCAATATCAAAACAGATATATTGATTACCATTAATTTGAGAAAGAGATTAATATGTGTTCAATACACATGATACATATATTCCCCAACTGGCTTGATCATTAATAATAATATTAAGACAGAGACACTGATTAGGGTTAAGTACATTAGAGAGAGAGAGAGAGAGAGAGGAGAGAGAGAGAGAGAGAGAGAGAGAGAGAGAATGAGAGAGAGAGAGAGAGAGAGAGAGAGATTCAAATTTAAAATATCTCTCAAACAAACCCAACAAAAAAAAAATGATATAAATCAAATTCTTTTGCAAAAACCCTTTCTTTGTTTACCACATTACTATGAATAAAAAAAATAAATTAAAAAAATAAAGAGAACACACAGACAAATTTCCCCAAAATTTCTTACTTCAATGAAAAATGCCCCTTTAAATCCAAACATAACATCTCAAAATGAATAAACCACCAAACACTACCCAAATCCAATACAATTCTGAAAAAAATCCACCAAACTACCCCATACCCCCCCCCCCCCCCCCCAATCTAATATAATTTTGAAATATAATATAGCATTCCTGTTTGTGAGGAAGAGAACAATATTGTCCAAGTTATATTGCCAGATGTCGAGAGATGATGGGAAGAAAGATTTTATTCTTTTCATTTATATCGAGGATAATGGAATAAGAGAGAGCTAGAGAGAGATTGGTTTGATTTGATTTTATTCTTTTATATCGAGGATAATGGAATAAGCACTCTTGTGCTTTTTTACATCCAGTCCCTGTGTGTACGCAGCTTTGTAAATGTCATCTGTTTCCACCGGCATACGATGGCCTACTCTTACGAAAAGTGGAACAGGATTTAATGTGTGCGCAAGATGTTCTGCGTGCGTTCGCACACGGGGCGTCAGCACTGATGTTAACTCCAAGGAGAGAGAGAGAGAGAGAGAGATGAATGAATGAATAATCTGTATTTTTCAAGGTTACAGAGTAAGCATTACATACTTTTTTTCATCCGGGCCCTTGCCCTGATCAGGGAATAAAGCTAAGAAACCCCCTCCCTACCCCTACATACCAGCATCACCACCAACAGCAGTTCAACCAATATTTTAAAAGAAGAAAACGAGATGCATTCAACAAAATGTGTCATTCTAACTGGATACACTGTATGCGTGTGTGTGTGTGTGTGTGTGTGTGTGTGTGTGTGTGTGTGTGTGTGTGTGTGTGTGTGTGTGTGTGTGTGTGTGTGTGTGTGTGTGTGTGTGTAAGTGGGAAAACAAGCAAAGTAGGCATAAAAGGGGAAAGAAACCATACATATAAAAAACAACAACATAAAAACCCTTTAAACACAAATAGCTTCATAAAAACACCATCTCTATATATATTCAAATGGTAAGAATATGATATCAATCCAACATAACAACCAAAAACACTCCTCTCCATAATAAGTCTAGGATAGCATATGTCAAGGTGGAAGTTGGAAAGGAAAGGAATATAGGGAAAGAAAGAAATGAGGAGAGAGAGAGAGAGAGAGAGAGAGAGAGAGAGAGAGAGAGAGAGAGAGAGAGAGAGAGAGAGGAGAGAGAGAGAGAGAGAGAGAGAGCATCTTCAAATTACATTGACATCAAAACAAACCAGTCAACCAGTCAATGAAGTATAAATTTCAAAACACTCACACTTCTGTAAAAAATAAATATCATCTAGGAAACCTATAAGCTCATAATGTGGCCAATCCTAACAAGGAAAAGAAAACCCCGAAAAGCAAACAACAAACAAAAGAGCAAGATTGTATAAAAAAAAATATCAAATAGGAGTGAAACAACATTTAAGGTTTATACAAACCAGTTTTAAATAAAACTCAATGCATTAAAAAATAATATATATATTACTAATGACGATGAGAAAATAGCAAATATTCAGGACCATGAAACATAAGGCATTACAAATCTATAAGCCAAAACATTCATGTGAAAAATAATACATTCCGTGTGTGTGTGTGTGTGTGTGTGTGTGTGTGTGTGTGTGTGCTGTGGAGAGAGAGAGAGAGAGAGAGAGAGAGAGAGAGAGAGAGAGAGAGAGAGAGAGAGAGAGAGAGAGAGATTCTTTTATATGGAGGATAACAGAATAAGCAATCGTGTGCTTTTTTTTCATCTGGTCCCCGTGTGTATGCAGTTTTTGTAAATACCGTAAAATCCCTAGCATAAGCCCACCATCTAGCAAACGCCCACCCCCCACTTTGGGCCAAAAGTTGTGCACAGTGGTAGCTACCTAGCAAACGCCCAGCCTGCTTTTTTCATCAGTATCGGGATACTGAAGCAGTTGGGAATGTTTCGGAGTGTGCCCGTGAATTTTCCGTGGATAGGAAGAGGATCAGGGAATGGAGTCGAGTGAAAACAGAGATAGACTTGAACAGCAGTACGGAAAAGACAAACAAAAACGGAAACTGTCAAAAGGACCAGCAGTTAGATGTGAACATGTCGACCAAGGTGTGCTGCATTATCTGGAAGATGGAAAATATCTGAAGGCAGGGTATTGCGAAACAAGGACCTACAACGGGAAAGCGATGGAACTGGTTGGCCTTCTTTGCCTCAAAGTCCCTTTTTTCTGTGTTCCTTCACTTCGTCAATTACACGGTTGAGCACAAAAAATACTTTGTGCAAAGGGTCTATCCCTAACAAACGCCCACCCCTCCAATTTTGCCCTAAATTAGTGCACAGGGGGGGGGGGGGGGGGGGGGGGGGGCCGTATGCTAGGGATTTTTACGGTATTGTCATCTGTTCCCACCGGCACACGATGGCCTACTCTTACGAAAAGCGGAACAGGATTTAACGTGTGCGCAAGATGTTCTGCGTGCGTTCACACACCGGGCCTCGGTTTAAAGTCTCATTCGAAGGACTTTTGGGGAGAGTGGAGTCGGCACTGATGTTAACTCCAGGATAAAAATTTCCTCGACCGGACTCGAACCCGGGTCGTCAAATTGCCAGCGCAATGTTCTGACCACTAGGCTATCCGTCCCCCTGGAGAGAGAGAGAGAAGAGAGAGAGAGTAACTGAGTGTAGGAGTAGAGGAGGAGGAGAGAGGGATAATCTTTATTTTTTTATTGGTTTCATGTGTAGGAAGTTCACCAACCAAAAGGCTCAATCAGGGGGGTAGGGGGGTTTGTGGGAATAAGACTATGATCTTAACGTCCCCCTGGATAGGACGCCATAATATGTCATGGTTCCCACACGGCCTGGTACCCTTTACACCGGTTGGTGAGAAAGCGGAAAGTGTTTTCAAGGCACACGCCATAGCGGATAGCTGGGTCGAACCGCAACTTTGATTAGGTACCCCCACAGGCCACAGCGCGGCTTGGGTTACAAAGTACGTATACTTTTTTTTTTCATCTGGCCTTTGCCCTGATTAGGAATATCAACAAAACAAAACAACAAGAGAGAGAGATAGGGGGTCGGAATAGCACTCTGCACTTTTAATCCAGTCCCTGTGAGTATGCGTTACCAAAAATGTCATCGTTCCCACCGCACACATGCCTACCCTCTGAAAACGGAACAGGTTTTAACGTGTGCGCAGATGTTCTGAGCGTACCACCGCGACCTGGATTAAACTCACCCCCCCCCCCCCCCCCAAAAAAAAAATAAAAAAAAACCCAAAAAACAAAACAACAACAAAAAACAAATACAGAGGTTTCATCAGATTCATGTACGTGGGTGGACAGTACAGATCTATAATGTGTGAGAAAAAAAATTCCGAAGATGTATGTAATAATTTTGTTGCTGTAGTTGTGATTAAATCCTTCCCATGAGACTTTAAACCGAAGCCCTGTGCGCGAACGCATGCAGAATATCTTGCGCACACGTTAAATCCTGTTCTACTTTTCGTAAGAGTAGGCCATTGTGTGCTGATGGGAACAGATGACAAGATTTACAAAACTGCATACACACGGGGACTGGACGAAAAAAAGCACATGAGTGCTTATTCTATTATCCTCGATATAAAAATAAATAAATTAACGTCCCAGCGGAGATTGCCGATTTAGGGACTGTAAGTCATAGGCTAGGGACCTTGTGTCTAGCCTATAAGTTGAAGGTGTATGTTCAATGGGAAAAGGGTGAGTTTTACGTCCTCATGGCAAAGGGGCCTAGCGTTTAGGGACAAAGCTGTAGCTACTTCACGTTATGGTTTGTTACAATTACAGGGGGGGGGGGGGGAGGCAGTATCAAAAGCCAAAAGCTCGTGATATGTGTCATTAATAACCAAATATTATAATCCTACATTAAGTAGTAACAAAATAAAGGATGATGTTATAATATCTTACGATCACTATCAGCAATAAATGGAATAAATTTTAATAGGCTAAGTAAGCGTCGTGAGTGAATGCACCCCTTACGCAAAGCCTAATGGTATAGTCTGAGTGAATTCTATCTCAATCAACCAATGCTCTGGCTTTACTGAAGAATACAACCAATCAGCAGCCGTGATAGAAAACGATGCAGACCCAGCCTAGGCCTATAAAGTTTCTCACCAGACTTCCAGCGTGCCTTTCCGGTGCGTCAAAGCCATCACGAACAGGTTCGTCTGTGTATACTATAGGCCCTAAGGGCGAAATTTTATAGTGTAATTCACATTGTTGGGATTGATATGTATTTGAAATGTTATTGTGTAGATTTATGTACCTTTAATTTTTGCATTTGTGGAGTGGTATGCTCATAGGCGTAGCTATCGGGCAAATTTAGAGTTTTTGCTGTTAGTGAGAATACTAGCCTAGACGGTTCGGCGGTCTGTCGCATGGAAGAGTCACCGATGGCCAACCGAATGGCATTTTAGGCCTAGGTCAGATACACAAATCTTGCGTTTCAGTATGTTCGGCATTTGTCATCGTGTACATTTTGTGTGGTTGGTCTAGGCCTATAGTGAACACTTGAACAGTCACTAAAGAAAAGGCAGATAACCGCGTGTGATTTGTATCGTTGGATTGCACCGAAAAAATTTTGATGCTCCCACGTTCACCACATAATGAGTCGCACTGCACCAGAGGTCAATTTTTTAAGTTGACGGGTTGATAATCAATAAATAAGCTAGACAATACAAAAAAACCTCATGAAAATCGTACGATTTTCCAAGTTTTCACAACTGCGGGGTAAGGACAAAGTGAATGACGAGTTGGTCTCAATAGATTACCAGTATGAGGGCTTGGGTACCCTAATAAGTTATAAGGGAAAAGGAAGCAAAATTGCGCCTTGATACTTCATTCAAGGTAAAATAATGGCTATATACGTAGTTTTATTTTTTAACCGAAATTGACAACCTGACCCCCCCCCATCTGCTAAATTGGCTGAGCCTAGTGGAAAAATGGGTCAGGTGCTAGCCTAAAGCCACGCATTCCTGGTGGGAGTGTCGCCATTTTTTTTTTTTTTTTTTTTTTTTTTTTAAGGGGGGGGGGGGGGGGGTAGTCCAAATTGTACAGTAATAACTTAAGGCTAAGGTCCAATCTAACAGTTTTACTTTGGTTGTAGCCTAAAGGACATGTGAGAAGTGTGAATTGTCTAGGTAAGCGTCCAGTTTTCAAGTTGGGTCTTTGGACAACCCTACTGCCTAGGCCAAATAGGATTAGGCCTATGGCCAGTGATGATATATCTAAACCAGTTGGGCCAAACCCAAGTATTTGCTGCACATCTGGTCCATCAACAGCTGTAGAGGTGGTGTGTGGGGTTTTTTGTGTATCTTCACTCAACAGTTCAAGTATTTTTTACTAATTTACTTGGCAAAACCAGTATAGCAGTATTAAAATGCTTCTTAAATGTGCCAACTTTAAAAGTGTCAGAATTGAGAAAACCATTTTTAAAAAAAAAACATTTTTCAAGATTTGAAGACTGATCTCATTTTTATTGCTTTTGACCTCTTAAAAATCGAGCCATGTCCATATAGACCATAATGGACTGATTTAACTTCCAAGTCCAAAATCTCGGAGAGACCAAAGTAGACGGCTAGTAGGAATATTGCATCCTCCCCCTTTGTTTTTGCATATATTTCTATTAAAAATCACAAGGCTTCCACAGGAAGTAGCAAAACAATCTTTGTCATCCGGTTTCCTTTGCTGTTGTAATAAACAGAATTGAACTTTTTTCTTTCATGAATACATGAACACAAAGGTGGCCTTCCCCCCTCACATACCCACTTTCTCTCAGTTAATATTCTATGTAAATGGACATCCCAAGGCACAGGTAGTGGCATACAACACATTAGTTTTTGTGTTTTTTTCTGCATAGTTTTTTGGGTGGTTTTTTTTTTAACAGACCCTTTTTGTTTTTACTTAGACTGTTGAGTAAATGTAATGTTGACAGATGCTTGCAGAACTTTTTCATATTCACCCATACCTACAAGCTGTCTAATCAGTTCTTCAGTAAAGTCCAACTGGCTGGTCTGTCATGCCTTTGCAATTCTGGAATATCTGGATTTTTTTTCTTTGAAATAGGATAAAAGCTTTTAGGCTTACCCATTTTTGAATGCCAATGAAATGGGGGGGGGGGGGGGGGGGAGAATGGCGTTTCCACCATTTGTTAGTTTTGCATAGCGCATTGTATTTGTTGGTCAGCTGATCACTTATATCCACCACTCCCATATTTTCATTTTAATCTTCTAGTTTTGGTTGCCTGACATTCATTTTTCTAAACTGCCCCCAAGCTTTTGATCTGCGCTGAACAAAACCAGACCTGTTTGCTGTGTGAATAGATGACAGAAATGAAACCGTTTTGTAGGCTCCATTGCACCCATCAAGTTCACTGGCCTCAGATAACGTCCACGTCAGCTCGATTTTTCACATCCAGGGGGATGGGTGGGTACAAAGGAGGGGAGAGGGTTTGATCCCAAGGTCCCTTGTATCGTATTCATAGCCTTCATTCCTGAAACACAGTAACAATTTCTTGTTTTGGTTTATATACTCTGGTAAGGTGAAAGAGAAATGCATAATAAAGTACAAGAACATTAAAAGAACATGCTTGCACGGACACTACACGCACAGTCACATCTGTCATAACCAATATTTATCACACCATACACACACTCCACAACCTTCCCTCCTCCCCCAAACAGTAATTTACACACACACACAGAGCCTGGTAATTCTATTCAGGAAAGGGATTACAGAGAAAATTGCTAGATTTGTGAATCACAATTATGCCGATAAGTTTGTACAACTGCCCATTTATAATAATACATGGAATTTATATGGCGCTAAATCTTGTAATGCAAATGGCACTTGCATTCAGTCACACACATGCAACCATTCACAAATGAATTATATATTTACGTGAGCATGTGATAAGGCATATGATGGAGATAGAGGAGACAGAATGAAAATAGGGACATATGTGAGGTGTGATGACGAATATCCTAGGTAGGAAATAAGTTTACTGTAAAAAAAAAACACCGACTGGTGTAGTGTTTCTGCTGAAAATTCAAACTTCCGAACTCCTCCTCTTGATGGTACATTCTGATACTTTGTCTGGAAGGGGGGGGGGGGGGTTAAAAAAAAAAGGTGGTTTAAGTATCAAGTAAAAAAAAAAAAAAAAAATTAAATAAAAAAAATTGGAGGGAAAATGAGTGAATACCTTGAGTTTTTTCTTGGGTTGGGGTAAAAATGTAAATCATTTTATGAACTTGATAAAAAAAAATTTGTGTGGAGTGGAATGTTTTCAAAATGAGCATAAAAAATAGTAAGAACTTGGGGGGGGGGGGGGGGGGGGGTAGTATGGTATTCAATTGTGTGCTTATTTAAATACCAGTGGTAGCTAAGAGTTGCAAGAATTGTTGATATTGTGAATTTGCATTGAACTTATTCTTTTTTTTTTATGAAACAGTTGTTACACTTGCTGAGAAGTACGGAATCTTTTTTTTCCTGATCCCGTTTTAGACGGTTGGAGGTAACAGAGGTTTCCTTTTTTTTTCTCCTTTGTATATTTGTATTATTATTTTCGTTTGTTTTCATTTTATATATTACAAATCAGTTTTGCTTGGTATGTTTTAATTTCTTTTAGTACCTAGCTAATATAAGTAAATTGATCAGTAGTAGTCGTTCTTGTTTTGCTATCGGACGTTTCAGATGATTTTACCCTTTTTCCCAGCAGTAAAGATCAATCTAATTTACCAAAGAATGCAAAATGGTGTGTGATATTCGGTAAATGAGAATCTGCTACATGGTTAAAGGTGTGTTTTTGCTGTACTTGTAGCCAAAAATGGCTTGAAATTTTTTAGCCCAAATGTGAATAAGATAAGGAATGAAATTTTTGTCAGTTCAGTTTTATTGTTCATTTTCTTTGTTGTAGTATAAGGATACTGCAAGTCTCCAGTTGATAGTTTACAGTTTTTGCGTGCTCGTTTGTTCAATCCTGTTCTTTTCGTTATGGGGTTTTGTTTTGTTTATAATTTTTTTCTATTGGTGTTTCATTTCATATGCACATTGTTTACAGTTGGTTTTTTGTCCGTTTTTACAACCCTAACAGCATCTTTTGTGTTTCACATTCGTTCAGTTTAAATGTTTTAATGAATTGGCACTTGCTTAACTCTTGACTACCCCATATATGGTTTCAGAGCCTGCTTAACTCTTGACTACCCTATATATAGTTTCAGAGCCCTCTGCACCTTCAATATTGGTGTTAAGTCAATCTCTTGCACCCAAATTCTTAAGATAAAGATCATAAACTTGTTGCTTTTGTCATCTTGCAGACATGCAACCTATTACGGATATGCATTGGAATACATTGTAGAAACAACAGCTTGACAACTTCAGAAATGTAACTGTTTCAAGATTAAATTTTGCTTCATATTGCCCACTGTCATAGACTTGTTACTGTTCTTGATTTTTTAACGCTTTAGATTTCCAGTTGATAAATACCTTTGCAGCTATATTTTTCATTTCTGCCAGGTTTCATTTTATTTGGTTTTTTTGGTTGGATTTTTAATTCCAATATTTTTCTTTGCCAGGTTTCATTTTTTTAAAGTTTTTTTGTTTTGGTTTTTTTTCTTTACCACTTGCCATGGACGGCGAAGTTAGACCAGGCACCAACAGCAGCAATGGAGGATCAGACCGTACAGGGAATGGGTGAGGAATCACCAACCAACTTGATCATCAACTACTTGCCGCAGACACTGACCGATGAAGAGTACCGATCCATGTTTCTCAGCATTGGTCCAATCAAGTCTGCTAAGATAATTCGAGATAAAGCCACAGGCTACAGTTACGGCTTTGGCTTTGTGGACTACCAGCACCCAGCAGACGCCGACCGTGCCATCCAGACGCTAAATGGTCTCCAGCTGCAGAACAAGCGCGTCAAGGTAGCCAAGGCCCGAATGGGGGGAGAGAACATCAAAGGTGCCAACTTGTATGTCCGTAATCTGCCCGTTTCTTGGACTGAATCGGAGCTCAACAAGCTATTTGAACCGTATGGAAAGATCATTCAGTCTCGGGTACTGGTAGATCTTCAGACCGGCATATCCAAGCGTGTTGGCTTTGTCCTTTACAACACACGCCCAGAAGCTGATGCTGCCATCCGCTCCCTGAGTGGAACGACTCCAGAGGGGTGCGCTGATGCCATTCTGATCAAATTTGCTGATGACAACTCCAAGAAAATGAAGCCCACAAACGTGCAGTACATTCCGTCGCCCATGTTCCATCACGGACCTGGACCTATGCGGAACCAGGGCAACCGTTTCCGCTACAACCCCATGTCTGGCAACTACAACATGCAGAACTCAGGCCTGAATGTCAACCAGGTAACTATTTTAAGACTTGCTTTTAGTGTCCTGAACCACTCAAAAGTGCAGTATCATTGTGCCATACTTTTTAAGCCGAGTACGGCCAAAGAAAACCTTTTCTCTTTGTCAATGCACACTAGACACCTTAGGAGAATGTGTTCTAGTATTGCAGTGTTTTCATACAGAATACATGGAAACGCCACTCGCACAATTGTGTTTGTCGTTTACTAGAGATTACATAATTTCGGACAAAACGAGCAAACGACTGACACATGATACAATCACGATTGAAAAATAATGTAACATATGTAACGATCATTTGCCCACACTATTCTCAAATATCATGCAGTTCTGTTTTATAGTATGAGATACATTTTAAACATGCCCACCCATTTTGGCCAAATCCTATGACCAGGAAGTTGATTGTCAGTTCACTATTTGAAACTAAGAGCTAGAGAAATTGAGTGGCATTTTAAAATTGCAAACAGCATGCATTATCAAACAATACAGATTAAGAAGTAACCTGATATATAAAAAAAACAAACTTATCACACATGCAAGCAATGGTTGAGTATTGGTGAAATTATAATATAGTCGCTAAACCGCATCAGAAATATCTTGCCAATATTATCACATAAGCTTTTTTTTTTTCTTTTTTTTTTTGCTGCCTCATTTTCTGCAATGTCCTATCCTGCTGTTACCATGCCACTTATTTCAATGTTCCTGCCACAGCCATACCCGGATTCATGTCTCATCCTCTAGGTTGGGAATCTTCAGAGAGCCCGTCTATATTGGGCCGCTGTGGGGCCACCAACCAGAGGGGTCCTGCACTTCTGGGTCTCTTTGGTGGTGTTCAGTGGTGCCTTTTCTGAGCTAACATACGCAGGACACCACCTACTGAGCCCCCTACTGACGACAGTATTAGCTCGGTTGCATAACCAGACTGAGTCGCCCACCTACCCAAGGTGGCGACCACCACATCATCCCAACTCTTCCCGCAAACCCCCAACCCCAAAGGCTTTGACACAAACTCACCACAGGCACAGAAGTGTGTGGGTAAACAAAATCTGAGGTCACCAGAAGACCAGAGCAACATGGGGCTTCCAAATCTGGCGCTTTTTTTTTTTAACTGCATTATAAATGATGAGGATGATGTAATGATGATGCTGTAGAAGCGTCTCGGCTTTTAAGACTACTTGACAGGGTTGTGTTCTATTCTAAAATAATATATCTCAGCAACAACTGAGCCTGAGAGATTACACTTGTGTTGGTCAGGTAATTTATTTAAGAACAAATTCGTATAGTGGATGAAGCTACTGTGTGGTCCCGGCCTCCATGGCGGCTGGTTTGGTAAAATTATTTTACACTGGGTAGAAGCCGGCCAAAATTGAAAAATCTTATGACAATTACGGGAATTGAATCCACGACCTTCCAGTCTGAAATCCAAGGCGCAAACCACTGCGGCATGTTGGCTAGTTCAGTAAAATATTTTACATGTCAAATTGAAGGAAAGTCGTTTATTCTTCCTGTTGAAAAAGTGTTGCAAACAATGGGCGAATAATACTAAAGAGCTCTTGTTTTAAAAAAATCTGAAAACCGGTAGTAAAAGCTGAAAGTATTGGAGTGCACGGGTGTATTTTGCCACAATTTTCATGAATATCTTCAGTTGTGGTCAATGCCCCTCGCATGATTTTTTGATATTTTATTTGCCACCATCAATTCCCCGAATTCTACTCTGAGTTGGGGAAATTACCACATATCAAGTTCAGCAATGGTTCAGAACTCAAATTTTTATGAATTACTATTCAGGATTTTGACAAGGTAGCAACTCCAAAACCTCGTTACATGGATAGCGGTTGTTGGAATGTTTCATGTGTTTGTGCACCATTTGTCAATATTTTTTAAAAATCTAACGGTAGGTTTTATGATAGCTCATCTGTAATTGTTTCTGAATGTATGATTATTTGAACATAAAATTAGCAGCCCCCTAAAATGAAAAAAATAAGGGGGCATCAGCTGCCCTTTTCCTTTGATTAAAAAAAAAAAGGGGGGGGGGGGGGGGGGGAGAGAGCCAATGTTGAGTCTTGCTGCTCTGCTTGTTGAGGGAGAGGAGGGAGGGCAAAGTCAATTTTGCATTTCCATATTGAGTCAAAGGGAGAACTAGATCTGGTTGAGAAGCAATGTGAAAGCCGATATCAATTTTTTCCTCCAATATGGCAAAAAGAGTGCTAAAGTTGGTGTTGTATTTCTACTTTCGAGTTGGATCTAGATGAAAAAGGGGGTGAAAGCCAATGTCAAAGTATTGGTTTTTTTCTTTCATCTTTATATGTCAGAGGGGGGTGGTTGTAATTTTGCATAAAAATTTCTAGTTTGAGCTGGTGAGAGATCTAGATGATGAGAGGGGTAAAAGCCAACATGGGTATTGTTTTTCCACCCAGATGGTAGACTCAAATCACCAGTGTCTTGTGCGTGATGCTGTAAGCCCTCAAAAGTATTTTTGGGGGGGGGGGGGGTCTACAGGTGTGCATAATAGGATTTGTAAGATGTGACAGGACTGTGTGCAGGGCGGGTACGCTATCTTTGCCTACAACATTGGTAGCAACGCAACAGAACGCACCCTGTGGCAGCTGTTTTCTCCCTTCGGCACGGTGCAAAAGGTGAACGTGGTCATGGAGCCAGGGAAAGGGATCTGCAAGGGCTACGGCTTTGTCACCATGACCAACTTCCAGGAGGCTCAGAACGCCATCAACCATCTGAATGGCTTCTACTTCCAGGGCCGGCCCCTGCAGGTGTCCTTCAAAACATAAACAGGCTGCTCCCTGTGCGCAAAACACTTGACGGTTGACGCGTTTTTTTTGTTGTTTTTTTTTCTTCTTTTTTTTTTCACATTATCATCATTTGTGGATTTGGGAAAGATCTTTGAAAATGATCATTACAAAAAAAATTAATGTGGGTGGACCAAGACTAGACAACCATTAAAAAAAAAAAAGACCCAAAGTCAGTTTTAATTACAATGCCGAAAGGAAAATTCTGGAAGTCTTTTAATATTGGGCAGGTGAAAATGGTTTTAAGTGCTCTTTTATTTATTTTTTTAATTAACTTTTTTTTTTTTTTGCAATTTAGTAATTGTGGATTTAGAATTCAAGAGGCTTAGTTATTGTGAAATTTTCTTTCAACCTTCATATATATTCCTTTACTTTTCAGAATTTGAACTTTGCATGGTGTTAGTGCATTTTTGTTGGGGTGGGTTTTTTTTGTTTTGTCCTTTAGCACATCCAGTGGATAGATCCATTTTCATTTATGCTATTTCATATTGATCATTGCTTAGCATAGTGACTATATTGGTACGAACTGTACCAGTTTAATCATGGGAAAGGGAAGGGGTTTGAAACATTTGTTACTTGATTGAATTTCAGTATTCTGATAACTCGGACTGGAAGGAGGGTGCCGGGCATTTTTTGAGGGGGGGGACTCGTCATTTTTTTCTTTTCCCCTTGACATGCTGGTGGTATGTGCTGATTTATGGTAGAAATAAAACTTGAAGACTGAATGGGTATTATGTTTTTAATCCGTGTGATAGGCGAGTGAGAATTTGGCATGTGTTCAGTTTGTGTGATGTATGGTATGCATTGTCAGCTTGATATGTACTTCCTAACTTCTTCTGTCTTCTGTATGGATCCAGTTTTTTGCATTTATAGGGCTCTGCGATTAACTGCACACCAGCCATTCAGTGATCGTTATTTTCCCTGTCTTATTGCTGCTCTGTTCTCAAGTTTCGTCTTGCTCAAAGCACAGGCTCTGGCCAGAGTATAGATTTCCCCACTCCACAGAATTCCGCCAAGTTTGAATGGGTGACAAGCGTGTTTTGCAATTTAAAAAAAAACAACCCAGGATATTGTGCATCAATACCTGTTGGTAAACAGCTCAATGAAATTGAGCTATTTAGAACGGGATAAAAAATGAAACCAAATTTTAAAAGGACTACTTTGTTTAGAACGGCAATTGTGCTAGTCATTAATTTGTACAGAGTAATGCAGACATATTACAGATTCCCTGGTCCAATTTTCAGATACCTCTTTACATGCCTCTCGTCTTTCTTGTGCTTTTTAAATCTTTTTTTTTTTTTCTTGCTCCTATCTCGCTCTCGAGTACGTGTGCAAATAATCACAGGCCATTCACTTGTTTATAAAATTTATATTTTCAACAAAACCACCCTCATTTTTTAATTTTTTTTTTTTTTATTAGATCACAGCTTTGTGTCTGTAGTCACATGGATGTTAACTTTGCAGCTGAAAAATGGCTTTAACTCGACATGGTAGCTTTTGACTGTTTCCCCCCCCCCCCCCCGGCATTTTGCACACATTAATTTATTGAAGTACTTTCAGCTATGCTCTGTCTGCGGCATGGTTAACGCAAACAAATCCAACATGCACTCTTGATGGAAATCTAGAGGGATGGGTTCAACCAGCTTGGACTTGCATCACATTTCTTGAAAAAGTTGAGTGCCAAGTTAAAAATTCTCAAGGACTTGGTTGACCTTCATTGTAACCTACTGGGTTGATAAACCCCTTCCAACACACTAAGCCATGGCTAAAACAATTTCGGACTGCACACACCTATTTAACCAAAACAAAATTTAAATGCACACTCGCTAAAGACTTGCCACAAAAGCTGGCATGTACTGGAACAAGTGGGTGTATAAAGTAGGACTCCTGTCAACTAAAAACTGCTAAACCACGGATGTTACAGCTGGTAAACGAAAAACGGATTGCTAATAACCCCATGGGTTGTTTTTTTAAAATGGCAGTTGGAAGCAATATGTCTGACACTAAAATTTTGAGTCGTCTAGTGAGACAAAAGATAAAAAGTTTATACATACATACTATGAGGCATTTTATGCTCTTTGCATGGTGCCTAGTAGGTTCATGAAAATTTTTTAATATTTTTTTTATTCTAAAGCAAATGCTGGAATAGAAATTGCATTTATATTTCGTGCCTAACATTAGCAAACGACTACAGAAAACTGAAGTTATTTGGTCCTTTCCGGCTAGATTCTACCATTTTATAATGGGGAAACGCATGCACAATTTGTCTTGACTTAGAAGTTTGACCTGTTGCTGAGAAGGCTTCACCTAAGTAGGCCTACTCTGAACAGGGGGGAAATGCTAGGAAACAGACCTCATGCAAACCATGGTGTAAATGAGAATGTAAATGTACAACATGATAAAACTGAATAAAAATGGTTATAAACAAAAAAAAAACAAGGTCTTAAAAGCAACACAAAGAAAAATCTTAAAAAGAAAAATCACTGTACAACATGATAAAACTGAATAAAAAAATAGTTATAAACAAAAAAAAAAACAAGGTCTTAAAAGCAACACAAAGCAAAATCTTAAAAAGAAAAATCACTCTAGAGTTACTGGGAGCTCTCCTGGAAAATGCACACTACTTATACCCAGTAGTCTGCTACACATGCATGCACACAATGTATACAACAATGTATGGGGACAGGATAGCCTAGTGGTCAGAACATTGCGCTGGCAATTTGACGACCCGGGTTCGATTCTGGTCAAGATTTTTCTCCTGGAGTTAACATCAGTGCTGACTCCATTCTCCCTGAAAGTCCTTCGAATGAGACTTTAAACCGAGACCCCTTGTGTGAACGCACGCAGAACATCTTGCGCACACTTTTAACCCTGTTCGCTTTACGTAAGAGTAGGCCATTGTGTGCCGGTGGGAATTACAAAATTGCACACACACGAGGACTAGATGTAAAAAAGCACAAGAGTGCTTATTCCATTACTCGATAGAAAAGAATAAATCAAATCGATGAACACATACATTGTGTAAGCACATTACTGATGAGAAAAAAGTAATAACTGGTTACCTGCACTTGGTTTTTCTCCACTACATTATGTATAGACTAGATAATCTTGCTGTTGGTAAACCTTACAGCTCTTAACAAGAAAGGAACACACACACTGACACAGATAGGCAGACAGACGGAACATATTTAACAGCGTACAGAAACAAGACCAAAAAAACTTGTGCTTTTTGGAAAAGTATACCATTTCATGCTGGTAGGAACTTGTGACGAGTATATAAAAAAAAACCAAACCTGCATGCAATGATGCACACAGGTGTCGTGCTAAGACACCACACCCAAAGTCAGAATGCAGCTACCTTAACCTTGATGGTGGGTAAGACTCGGTCGCATGTAATGATGTACTCACAAAATCCCACCAATGATGAAACTCTAAGCTTTAGGCTAGCCAAGAAATAACAAAACAAAAAAATAACAAGAAAAAAACCCCACTGATTAAAACACAAAAAAAGGAAAATAAATAATCCCACAAGATAGCAAAGAAAAATAAAATACTGACTTTTTTTTTTTTTTAAAGTAAAGACCAAGCCCAGCTGTTTCTATCAGTCTACAGTATCTAATGGGTGCCACCATGGTGGATCCGTGGTCTAGAGGTAATATGCGTGCTTAGAAAGTGAAAAGTCCGGGTTGAGAGTGAGCTGTGGTTGGAATCCTGTTTGGGCCCGAAACTTTTCCCCCATCCAAGCGACCATGAATGGTGTTCTGGGTGCTAGTCTTTCGGATGAGATGATAAACTGAGGTAATGTGTGTTACACATCACTATTTATTTAGCACACATAAATGAACCCACGGCAACAAAAGGGTTGTCCCTGGCAAAATTCTGTAGCAAGAAGCCACTCTGATAGGGAAACAAATTACAGATACTTGATTTGGGATTAAACAACAGGTTTTCATTTCTTGATTGCTAGTTTTACCATAAAGAACATAATTAAAAGAATTATTTGGTAATCAAATCACTAATTAATGATCATACTAGTATAATAAATATAGGCCTCTTATTTCATGTAAGTGTACATATGCTATATTCTAAAAGCCTCAAATGAGGTAATTAATTAGTATAATTTAGCAATGAAACATTTGCTTTTTTTCTATCAACTTCAAGCCATTCATCTAAGAACAATGTCAATGAATTTAATTCAATCCAATTCAATTCAAAATACTTTTATCTCAAAAACTGAGAATTTCTGATGGATCACAAGCCATAGGCAAAAACAGTAAACATGTAAAAAAAAAAAAAAAAAAAAAAAAAGTAATAAAAAATATAACAGATTTATGTATATATATATATATATATATATATAATATATATATATATATATATATATATATATATTATATGAGTCAATTCTTTGCTTTTGGTCACTAAAAGAGGCCCTAGGATCTCAAATTTCAAAATCATTGGATGGATTTTAAAGTGGGCAATTAAAGTACATCAAGGAAAGGAGAATTAACTGCAGAAGAAATTAAATTGATGGCATAACTCACTTTTCTGTTATTTCTCATGCAAGGTGATAGGTGTCAATTACACTGCTAAACCAGTTTATCAATAATATCTCTGATTTTAATGAACTGACAATATACATGGGCTTACCTGTTAATAATATGTATATGTTAGTAGTAGTGACAAGCAAGATTTACCATATTGAAGGTTTATGTGCATTTTCAGCTAATGAAGATTTTTGCGACACTGTAATACAGTTACAGCTTAACCAAAACATTTTAAAAGTTGTAAAATAGAATATTTATTATTATCATATTATAGATTTGTTCCCTAGCTTTTTAAATAAAATGCACAGTGCTAAAAGTACTGACAACAATTTTGCAGTAAATAAATAAAAATAAACTTAAAAACATACTGTGATACACAAGACACAAACACAAACAAAAAGCACAACAAAGAAACATTGATAATTTTATTGAAACAGTTAACTTGTCTCATTCTTTTGCTCACAAAGGCTTCCAACTCATTCAAGCACCTCCAATCTAAGTTTCAATCTTAAATTCAACTGTTAGAAGGTGGTTTTTTTTAATTTTTAATTCTAAAACAAATAATCTGATGTACTGCATTTCAGGCTACACACAACAAAGCATCAGGAATTTGTGTCAGTAGCTCAGCACTGCTGAGATCATTTTTCACACTCATTTCATGTTTCATATTCATAAAACAGACATTACTCTGGAATAACAGAAACAAAACAATGCATTGCCTCATGGAAAAAAAAAGAAGATCATTCAACAAACTGAACCTGCCTTACACACAACATGGCACCCAATCGAAATTACTAACCTTGAATCCAACCGGCAGGAGTTAAGGGGTGGATGGATGCTTTATCGATGCAGCTCCTCTCAATCCTGATGGAACTCCTTCAAAATGTTAATCCATGAGACTCTTTCACAACTTAAGAGGGAAACACATATATCCATTGTTGCCAGAAACATCACACCAAATTGGTCACAGAAAAACACAGACCATTCGCTTTTCAGAGACGACCGAATTTTGTCAGTCAGCTGACTGTCACACAACGAATGGCCTTAGGGCCTTGCTCTCTTCTATAGGCTTACCGTTACACTCCGTGTTATTTTTGGGGTCACCTTGTAATTTCTATGAAGTGCAGGTCAGGAAATTTGTTGTGGATTTTCACGGATTTGTTTTAAAAACACCTTTGCTTCTGCAAACAGAGAAGTCTCGTTTGCAATCGGCACTTTCAATTTTCAATTTTGGCACTTGTCTCGTGAGAGTAATTGTTCTTACAGCCGTATAGGGGGCACTACAGCAAGGGAACTAACTCTAGTGTCACAAACGTAACAGGCTACACACCAGTATTAACCCACGATTGTGGCCTTCCCCTAAACTAGAGAAGGCCCACCATCGAGGTTCTTGTTTTATCATCGTTAGCCTTCCGAAACCAGCCTCGTTTTTATTTGTTTGGGTCCATCATATGGTGACGTGAACTTCCCTTCTTTTGTGTAATTAGCATTAATAGGAGTGACAATGATCTCAGAGAATTGTTTTAACACCAGGGAGTCTGAGTCAACTATTGTTGCAAACCACAGTGAGGAAAGTAAAGATGTGAATGAAGTAGTTTTCTTACATTAATGCTACAATGTATCAAACACATGTTGCCATGTCTTATTGTTCAGCCTGTTTTGTGTCTCTGCCATGAAACCGGGTGTATAGCTGATGAAGAGTGGGGGTTTGGGGGATTACCTGTCTGCCTGTTTTTTCGATACATTTTGTAGGATATTTCCAGCAACATACTAGCAAACGTCTTTTTGTTATTTGTATCATATTCTACATTGTCTTTACTTTCCAAAAATGTATAGGTTTACTTATCTAGTGTTATTCATAAGCATATAAGAACCCTAAAACTGAATATAGGTAGCCAAAGCTAAAAATTATTTTTTTACGTGCAATTTCTGTGAGCAACAATAATTATATCCAGCAGTGGAAGGGTTAATTTTGACTACTTTTTCCCTTCTATTTTCATACATCACTCTTGCATTTGCACTGCACACACTAAGGCATCCACAGATATATAAAAAAAACAACAACACTTTTTCAGAAAGACTAGCCCCTGACTCAAAGCTCAGGTGATTTTGCACAAATGTGACGCTCCACCACATAATGAGACGGAGTGCACATGAGGTCAATTTTTAGTTATTGACATGTTATTAATGTGCAATAAAGTGGCTATCAAATACAAAAAACAGATTGAAAATCGGACAATTTTGTGCAAAGTTATTACAAGTTGAAATGATAGACTACAGAAAGTGGCAAAATGAGAAACGGACAAGTTTAATTTCCTAACACGTTGTCAGAATGAGGGCTTGGGTATTTTCAAAACATATTTAAAAGCAAAAGGGATAAAAATTATGCCTTGATATTTCATTATAAGATAGATAAACGGATATAGTTTAATAATTAATCAAAATCTCAAAATTGACAACTTGACCCCTACCTGCCTTTAATGGCTCCTAGAGCAAAATTGGGTAATGTGCTAAGCGACTCATTTGGTGGCGGAGCGTCACAAATTTGGTATGTTTGAACTTTAAAAATTTTTTAGTAAACACTGTACCCCCTCACTCCTTTGTGGTCTTCTGGCTTCCTAACCCCAATATGCATGCACACGGTCAAGGGTGTAGGAACACAAGCAATTCTTATTTTAATGATCATTTCCAACTTTCTTATGACTACCTGGTATTGCTCTATGTCCTCAATCTCCTAAACAAGTGCACAGTGCATTTTCTTGTACTTTAAAAAATCTGTGAAAATCAACAAAAATCTTCCACCCCACTCTATAGAACATAATTTTATTACTTAACCCCCAAAAATAAGACCGGAGTGTAACCTAAACAGAGGGTTCTAGGACAGGCTAAAACATGTCAAAGCAGTGAACATTAGCCCCAAAGTTTTGGGACTATAACTGGGACAGTACTTCCAACAATCCTACAGAAGAAATTTCTGATTAACTCCTACCAAGTTATGAAGGGAAAACTTGATCAGATGGTAAATGAAAATTATAGAACAAGTGTGTTCAATCAGTGACTTTTGCATGCACTTGTGAGATGAAACTGCCAAATAAAATACTGGAGTAGGCTATATTCATTCTGGAGTCCCAGACTTTGATCTTGAATGAAAGCCATTTTACATGGTATCAGAAGCAACAAACCCCCCTAGAACCACTAGAGTACTTTCCACAAGGTTTTCAGTCAGGCAGGTTGGTGTTAGAAAAAAGAAGAAGTCTGTATTGATACAGTCAAAAGTGAAAATGGGTAGTCAGCATGATTAGAACTGCAAATCTATCATGGAGTAGTCAATACTGCTTTCTTGTACGGCCATGTTCACTCAGTACCAGTTCAGTCCATGCTCTGAATCATCAAAACAAACAAGCAGACAAGCAAAACAAACATCCCAAATAACCCAAACACAGATAGACAGACAGAAGGACAGGCAGATTACATACACACGCACGCACACACGCGCGCGCACGCACGCACGCGCACACACCACACACACACACACACCACACACACACACACACACACCACACACGGCGCACATGCACGAACGCACGCACGTACGGGATGTAGCCTAGTGGTCAGAATATTGCGCTTGCAATTTGACAACCCTGGTTCGATTGTCCCCTGAGTTAACATCAGTGCTGACTCTACTCTCCCCCAAAAGTCTTCCAGATGAGACTATAAACCGAGGCCCCGTGTACGAACGCACGCAGAACACCTTGCGCACACGTTAAATCCTGTTCCGCTTTTCGAAAGAGTAAGCCATCGTGTGCCGGTGGGAATAGATGACATTTACAAAACAGCATACACACGGGGACTGGATGTAAAAAGCATATGATTGCTTATTCCATTATCCTCGATATAAAAGAATAATTAAATGAAATAAATACGCACGCAGGCACGCGCGCGCGCGCGCGCGCCACACACAACACACACACACACCACCAACACACACACACACCACACACACACACACACACACACACACACACACAATTGCTTTGCATTTTGACACATTTGTATTTTGCAGTCTGTACAAGATATAATAGAAAAATGACAACACTCATATTATTTTAAAAAGTAAAAAAAACAACAACACCTCTTTGAATTGTCAACTGTATCCAAAGTAACAACTTAAACGTTGCTTCTCCTCCTCCTCCTCCTCCTCTTCTTCTTCTTCTTCTTCTTCTTCTTCTTCTTCTTCTTCTTCTTCTTCTTCTTCTTCTTCTTCTTCTTCTTCTTCTTCCTCTTCGCAATTCTTCTTCTTTTTTTCCCTCTTCTTCTTTGGCTGCCAAGGATCTGACTTCTAAAGAAACAACGAAGACTTTGAAGATGAGAAATGATGTTCACACAATTATTATATAATTCTAATTGCACTAAACTTGGGCATTGGGCTCTGTACTTGCACTCCTGTGCTAAACAAAAAAATCAGCAAACCTGAACATAATTATTGCAGCAAAGTACTGCATACAAAGATGAGAAGGCAGTGTAAGTCACTGATCATACAAGCGAGACTGATATTGCTAAATAAAATTCACTGCCGTTGGAATCAGCTTCATATCACAGAAATAGGCATGGTAATGTATAATAAGAGTTATAGTCGTTGATAAAGTGGTGTGTGGTGTGTGATGTGTGTGTGTGCGTGGTGGTGTGTGGTGTGTGTGGTGTGTGTGTGTGTGCGTGCGTGCGTGCGTGCGTGCGTGCGGTGCGTGCGTGCGTGCGTGCGTGGTGTGTGGTGGTGGTGTGTGTGTGTGTGTGTGTCTCTCTCATCTCTCATTAGAGCTTCTGAGGTATAATGACTTCGAGAAGGAGATTGTGTATTATTGTCAATGAAAATAGCAATGTCAGTGAACTATTGAATGGAGCACACCAATCTGTCACAGATCCTACATTCCATTATCAGGAATCAGTAAGGCAGGATAATATACTGATAATTATGCTGAGAACATGCAACATGTAAAAGTTTATTTCATTGGAACGTTTATTGTATTTATTGTAAAAAAAAAAAAAAAAAAAAGCAACAAAATAACTTAGCAGAACGTATCAGAACGTTTTTCAGTGTTTGCTTTGTTATGTTCTGTTTTGTGTGGTGAACCTGTCAAAAGTGATAATGTAAAATAGCTATTGAGAGATTATAACAAAATTAATATAACTTATAATTTTGGGGGCAGTGAAGATAAATAGAATGTATTGACATATCTTTTATGGGGCCACTGATTCACTGACTTCTTTTTTTCTTTGGGGTCAGTCAGGATCCACAAAAGGAATCAACCTACTTCTTCTATTGGGGCCAGTGATAATGGATAAACTGCCTTGCCCTATTTCTCCTGTGGGGCCTATACCCCTCTACCTCAACTCTTTCTGTCTGCCTCTGACCCATCACATTTCACTGCCTGTATCAGTTCCACCTGATCAGGTGTGGCATGGAGGAGATCTCTGGGTCTACTGTGCCATTTAAGGTAAAAGGTAGAGGTGTCCCATAACCTTTGTGGTCGTAGAGGAGTGAGGCATCAGAGACCTTGGCTTCTCAAGGGGCCAGCATGTTGAGGGTGGTGCCCATCTCCTCTCCCTGCTGCTTTACCTTCCCTGACCCTAGAGAGGGCAGGTACCCATTTACAGCTGGGGGAACTGTACTGTAGCCAATGGGCGCAACCAGTCACCCATCCGATTGGCAACCACTCTCAACACTGCTTAACTTGACTGGGGGAAAGCAAGTGCTCTGGCCAGTGGGCCAGTGATGTTGGGTAAATTGCCTTGCCCTGTTTCTTTTGTGTGTGTGTGTGTTGGGGAGGGGGGGGGGGCAGTTAGGATGGATAGAACAACTTGAGTATTTCTTTTGTAGGGGTTATTCAGCATGGATAAAATGAATTGACCCATTTCTGGGGGGGGGGGGGGGGGGGGGGGGGGGGGGGGGGGGGGGGGGAGGGGGGGGCAGTCAACATTGAAAAAATGAATTGAAGTATTTCTTTTGTGGGGGCCAGTGAGCATGGATAAGTTGCATTGACCTATTTCTTCCATGGGAGCCAGTCACCAAGGATAAAATGAATTGACCTGTCAAATTTTCTTCTTTAGGGGCCTGTCAGCATGTATAAAATAAATTGACATATCTTTGTGGGGGGCCAGTAAACATGGATAAATGACATTAACCTATTTCTTCTGTGGGGGCCAGTCAGGATGGATAACGAAGTGGCGATGTGGAAGCTGCTGCGACAATGTGTAATGCGAGCTGCTGTTGTTGACACTGTCTGCAGCATGCTGGTACTGAGGCAGGTGATGCCACGTGGTGTGCATCCACCGATTTTGGCGCGTTTTCGGATCCAAGAGACGGAAGTATTTGAGGTTTTTGGGTGTCGTGGCAGTGGAGCCTGGTCCATTGTCTTCCTGTTTTTCTGGCTGCGTTGTCTCTCCTGGTGGTTTCAGTTTGGTGCAGAAGATGCCCCCTCTGGTGACAATCCCGCTTCTTGCACCCACCGACTTCCAGGTCTAGGGAAAAAAGGAATAGTGACAGTTAAGACAAGTGGAGATTTACATCCTTGTGGTTTAAAAGCTTTTTTGGGAAGCAATGTTTTGGGATGTTTTAATTTTTTTTTGTCAATGGTAGTTGTGTATGTTTTTCTATATTTTTTTGTAGACTATTTTTTATTCCTATGAGAGTAGTTTAAAAAAAAAACAAAAACCTTGAATATTTTTATGTAGAATTATGCTAGGAGCGATGCTTCTGTTGCTGTGGAATTATTCTTTTACATGCACTGAATGTATGTTTGCACATGGGCCCTCAAGAAAATGTCTTATCCTAACCAGCTGGATGCTGCATAACCTTAGCTTGGGGAAAACCAGTGCTGTGACAACTGAGCTATCCTGTCCCCTACAGCTGCCAAGGAAGGAGAAAAAAACAACAACCCAATCCCCCAAACTAATACCCCATGATCTGATGGCATATAGCCTATCAACATCAGTACACAGTCAGACTGATGACCCATTTATCTTGTGAGAGTGGTCATCTATAATTAAAAGGGCCTTTTTATTGCAAATTAAAAAAAAAAAACCAATAACCCCCCACCCACCCCCCCCCAAACCAAACCAAAACGAAACAAACAAAACCCCTCGCAAAGCAAGGGAATAAACTCCAGATATTGGTCTGTCATAATTGTTGGAAGCAGTTATTTCCCTTGATTCTACCAGCATTTTCAATCTCTCTCTCTCTCTCTCTCTCTCTCTCTCTCTCTCTCTCTCTCTCTCTCTCTCCTCTCTCTCTCTCTCTCTCTCTCTCTCTCTCTCTGTGTTGCGTGCATACCGGGAGGGATAACCTTGTGGTCAGAACGTTGGGCTCTGGGGTTCGATTCCCTTTGGAGGGGAATTTTACCTTGGAGATAACATCAGTGCTGACTCCACTGCCCCCCAAAGTCCTTCAGATGAGACTATAAACTGAGGCCCCGTGTGTGTGCAGGCAGAACATCTTGCCCACAGTTAAATCCTGTTCCGCTTTTCGTAAGGGTAGGCCATCATGTGTCGGTGAGAACAGATGACAAGATTGACAAAACTGCATACACACGGGACAGGATGTAAAAAAGCAAACGAGTGCCTATTCCATTATCATCAATATAAAAGAATAAATAAATACAAAAAACAATAAAGGCATACAAACGGTCACCCATCTAAATGGTAACCACCCTGGATGTTGCTAAACGTTAGCTTGGGGAAAGCGAGTGCTGTGACCACTGAGCTATCCAATCCCCTACAGCTCTTGCCAAGGAAGAGAGAGAGAGAGAAAAAAAACCCCAAACAAACCCGACCCCAAAAACGTAATACCCCATGATGGCACATTGCCTATCAACATCAGTACACAGTCAGACTGATTGATCCATTTATCTTGGGATAGTGGTCATCTAGAATTAACAAAAGTGCCCTTTCATTGCACCCCCCCCCCCCCCCCCCCACCAACAAACCCACAAAGGAAAACAAACCCAAACCAAAAACAAACAAACAAAAAATGCCCTCACAAAGCAAGGGAATTAACTCCAGATATTGGTCTGTCATAATTGTAGGAAGTAGTTATTTCCCTTGAATTCTACCAGCATTTTCTAACTGCCTGTGTGTGTGTGTGTGTGTGTGTGTGTGTGTGTGTGTGTGTGTGTGTGTGTGTGTTTGGTGTGTGTGTTGCTGCCTGCGTGCATAGGGGACGGGATAGCCTAGTGGCCAGAACATTGCCACCAGGATTCGATTCCCGTTCAATGGGATTTTTATTCAGGAGTTAACATCAGTGCTGACTCCACTCTCCCTAAAAGTTTTTCGGATGAGACTGTAAACCGAGGCCCCGTGCGTGAACGTACGCAGATCATCTTGCGCACACATTAAATCCTGTTCTGCTTTTTGTAGGAGTAGGCCATGGTGTGCCAGTGGGAACAGATGACAATATTTACAAAACTGCATACACATGAGTATACATGCATACACAGACAGTCTAACAGATCGAGCGAGCGCATACGGCATGGAGGTCAGTACAGAGAAATCGAAGATCATGGTCAACAGCGCGAGTAATGACAGCACGGAAATAAAGATGAATGGAGAAATATTGGAAGAGGTGAGCCAATTCAAATACTTAGGCTCCATCCTAACAAAAGATGGCACATCAAACAATGAGGTGAAAGCTCGCATTGCAACAGCAACATCTGCTCTAGTCAGACTCCAGAGGATCATCAGAAGCAACAACATCAGCTTCTGCACCAAATACCACCTCTACAAATCCCTCGTGATATCTATCCTCCTATATGGCTGTGAATCATGGACTCTGACAGCAGAGTTAGAGAGGAGAATCCAAGCATTCGAGAACAAGTGCCACAGAAGACTCCTCAAAATATCATACAAAGAACACAAGACCAATAACTATGTGAAAGAAGAAATCAAAAAGCGTGTGGGCCCCCAAGAGCCTTTGCTCTCCACCATAAAGAGGAGAAAGCTGATGTGGTTTGGTCACACCACAAGACACAACACTCTAGCAAAAACCATCTTGCAAGGAACAGTCGAGGGCAAGAGAAGAAGAGGCCGCCAAAAGAAATCATGGGTTGACAACATCAAAGACTGGACTGCCCACCCCCTGCAACACCTCCTACTAGCCACACAGGATCGTGAAGCATGGAAAAAAGATCTCTGTTGTGTCTTCTCTCATGTCCCCCCTACGTCCTTTGGGACATGGGACTGAGTGAGTGAGTGAGTGATACACATGAGGACTGGATATAAAAAAAGCACATGATTGCTTATTCCATTATCCTCGATATAAAAGAATAAATAAATAAATAAATACACAAAAAAATAAAGGCATACAAACGGTCACCCATCTAAATGGTAACCACGCTGGATGTTGCTAAATCTTAGCTTGGGGAAAGCGAGTGCTGTAACCACTGAGCTATCCTATCCCCTACAGCTCTTGCCAAGGTAAGAGAGAAAACAACAAACAAAAACGACCCCCAAAACGTAACACCCTATGATGGCATATAGCCTATCAGCATCAGTACAGTCAGACTGACTGACCCATTTACCTTGGGACAGTGGTCATCTAGAATTTAAAAAAGTGCCTTTACATTGCAGAAAATACCCCCCAAACAAAAACAAAAACAACCCCCCCCCCTCTCACAAAGAGAGGGAAGTAATTCCAGATATTAGTCTGTCATAGTTTGTTGGAAGTAGTTATTTCCCTTGAATTCTACCAGCATTTTAATTAAAACTCTGTGTGTGTGTGTGTGTGTGGTGTGTGTGTGTGTGTGTGTGTGTGTGTGGTGTGTGTGTGTGTGTGTGTGTGTGTGTGTGTGTGTCTGTCTGTCTGTCTGTCTGTCTGTCTGTCTGTGTCTGTGTCTGTGTTGCATGCGGGCGTACATGGGATTGCCTAGTGGTTAGAATATTGCGCTCGCAATCTGTCGACCCGGGTTCGATTCCCGTTCGAGGGGATTTTACTCCTGGAGTTAACATCAGTGCTGACTCCACTCTCCTCAAAAGTCCTTCAGATGAGACTATAAACCGAGGCCCCGCGTGCGAACGCACGCAGAACATCTTACATACACGTTAAATCCTGTTCCGCTTTTCGTAAGAGTAGGCCATTGTGTGCCAGTGCGAACAGGTGACAAGATTTACAATACTGCATACACACGGGGACTGGATGCAAAAAAGCACACGAGTGCTTATTTCATTATCCTTGATATAAAAGAATAAATAAATAAATAAATAAAATAAAAAAAACAAACATACTCACTGACTGACTCACTCACAACAACTACAAGAAGAGGAGGAGAGGAGGAGGAGGAGAGAGAGGAAGAAGAAGAAGAAGAAGAAGAAGAAGAAGAAGAAGAAGAAGAAGAAGAAGAAGAAGAAGAAGAATATCCTCCTCCTCCTCCTCCTCATCATGATCACCACCACCACCACCACCACCACCACCACCACCACATCATCATCATCATCATCATCATCATCATCATCATCATCATCATCATCATCATCATCAATAACACCACTACCACCACCACCATCATCATAATCAATACCACCACCACCACCACCACCACCACCACCACCACCACCACCACCACCACCACCACACCACCAACATCATCATCACACCACCACCAGCACCATCACCACCATCATTATCCTCCTCTTCCTCCTCATTATCATCATCATCATCACCACCACCAAGATCATCATCATCATCTCATCATCATCATCATCATCATCATCATCATCATCATCATCACCATCATCATCATCATCATCATCATCATCGTCATCATCATCATCAACACCACCCCCACCACCACCACCCCATACCCCCCACCACCCTACCCCCCCACGCCCCCCCCCCCACCCCCACCCCCACCCCACGCCCCCCACCAACCACCACCACCACCAACAACCACACCCCCCCACCACCACCACCACCACCAGCCACCACCAATCACCACCACAGCCACCACCATACCACCCCCCCCCCCTCTCCCCCCCCCCCCCCCCCCCCCCCTCCACACACACCACAACTGCAACACGCACCGTTGCAGAGCCTCGATGACCTCTTTGAGCCGTGCGGTGTTGTGTTCTGTGGTGGTGTGGGACACTCCCATCAGCTTGCTGCCGGCCAGGGAACGGAAAAACTGCAGGGCCACTTGCCGCTCTGTCAGACACAAAAGAAGGATGATGATGATGATGGTGGTGGTGGTGGTTGGTGATGGTGGTGGTGGTGGTGGTGGTGGTGATTCATGATGATGGTGATGGTGGTGGTGGTGATGATGATTCATGATGATGATGGTGGTGGTGGTGGTGATGGTGGTGGTGATGATGATGATGATGGTGGTGGTGGTGGTGGTGGTGGTGGTGGTGGTGGTGATGGTTGTGATGGTGATGGTGATGGTGGTGGTGGTGATGGTGGAGGTGGTGGTGGTGATGGTGGTGGTGATGGTTGTGGTGGTGATGGTGGTGGTGGTGATGGTGATGGTGATGGTGGTGGTGATGGTGGTGGTGGTGATGGTGATGGTGGTGGTGGTGGTGGTGATGGTGGTGGTGATGGGTGGTGGTGGGGTGGTGTGTGGTGTGTGGTGGTGGTGGTGTGATGGTGGTGGTGGTGGTGTGGTGATGGTGGTGGTGGTGTGTGGTGATGGTGGTGGTGGTGTGGGTGGTGGTGGTGTGGTGGTGTGGTGGTGGTGTGGTGGTGATGGTGATGGTGGTGGTGGTGATGTGAGTGGTGGTGGTGGTGGTGATGGTGTGTTGGTGATGGTGATGTGTGGTGGTGGTGGTGGTGATGGTGATGGTGTGGTGGTGATGGTGATGGTGGTGGTGATGGTGGTGTGGTGGTGGTGGTGGTGGTGATGGTGGTGGTGTGATGGTGATGGTGATGGTGAGGTGGTGTGGTGATGATATGATGATGATGGTGATGGTGTGTGTGTGTGATGATGATGATGATGGTGGTGGTGGTGATGATGATGTATGATGTATGTGATGTGATGATGATGATGATTATGTGATGGTGGTTGTGATGATGATGATGATATCTATCTATCTATCTATCTATCTATCTATCTATCTATCTATCTATCTATCTATCTATCTATACTATATATATATATTATTAATTATTATATATATTATATATATATATATATATATATATATATATATATATATATATATATTATATATATGTGTGTGTGTGTGTGTGTGTGTGTGTGTGTGTGTGTGTGTGTGTGTGTGTGTGTTCGATTTTACGTCTGTACACTCAAAGTGATATTAGACGATTGGGAAGGGAAGGGAAGAAGGGGGGGCAATTATGTTGATGGTGTAACATTGCTACTGTTGTAACATCTTTCATTCGAGACCACCACACGAACACAACGTACTTCTTTTGTGATCTAGTGTAATCTGGTATTCAGAGTGAGTACTTTTTACCGGTCGAGTATCCAGAGCGGAAACCGATCTATCTTGTGTGGCTATGTGCACAGTAGGCAACATGACTGTGTGCCTATGCGCACGATCACCACACACAACATCTCCCCCTTGAAAATGGACAAATCGCACTTTCGAAGTGTGCCAACAATTATAGTTTAGAGTCACTCAATGATAACCGAAGGGGAGAAGTATTTTCATTTTTATCTGTAGCGAGCAGGGACGATGACTGCACGCCCACTTGTAGTTGTTCGGACCGGACCCACTGGCGAAGTCGTTGGCACCCCTTGCTGGGTAGTCTGGCCTGCTAGGCTGCCCTGGCTGGTCCTCTGGACAGGAGGTGAAGGCGAACCAGGCTGGAGCGGCGTCTGGTCATCCTGGAGTCGTGCTGGGACATGGTTGTCTGGACACCTCTGCATGCTTGGGACAGGTCCAGGGTCAGGTGGGTTGGTAGGCAGGACACTGGGAAGTGGGTGACATGGAACTGAAAGGGGAATGTCACCTGTGGGACTCTGGATCATGGGGAAGGACTGGGACAGGCGAAGGTGTCTGCGGTTTCGCCTATACTGCGTGCCTGACTTGGTCTGCACCAAGTATGAGCGAGGAGCAACCTGGCTCAAAAACTGTTGCTGGATCAGACCACTTGGCCTCGTGGTCTAATTTCTGCAAGACTGGGTCCCCTGGACAAAGTTCTGGCAGTGATTGTGCTCCATGGCGTCTGTCATAGTATGTCTTGTTGTTTTTCTTTGACTTAGAGTCGTTTTCCTTGACGACCTCTCTGTCATACTGCTGAGGATCAAGGTTTGTCTGCAGGGTTGGCAGTGTTGTTCTCAGTCGACGTCCCATGGCGAGCTCTGCTGGACTCAGTCGTGTTGGACCCGTGGGCGTTGCACGATATGTGAGGAGTGCTAGGAATGGGTCCTCTTGCTCCAGAATGCGTTTGGCTGTTTGAACGGCTCTCTCTGCCTCCCCATTGGAGATCGGAAAGTACGGACTGCTAGTGCAGTGTGTGAAATTCCACTGTTTTGCAAACGTTTGGAATTCTGATGATGTAAACTGTCGTCCATTGTCAGATACCACCGTCTCTGGAATTCCATGATGAGCAAAAATGTTTTTCAGTCTTGCAATGACAGTTGCTGATGTCACGTTTGGAAGATGTGCTATCTCAATGTATCTGGAGAAGTAGTCAACCAAGACTAAGTACTGTTGTCCTTTTACCTCACATATGTCTGTTCCTACCATCTGGAATGGTCGTTCTGGGAGAGGTGTAGGCTGGAGTGGTTCACTTCTTTGTGATGAATGTCTGATTTCACAATGGCTACATTGTTGGACTTTGTTCACAATTTCCTTGTTCAGTCCTGGCCACCAAACCGATGAGTTTGCTCTTTCTCGACATTTCTGAATGCCGAGATGTCCTGCATGAATGAGGTCAAGGATACCAGCTCGCAGCGAAGTTGGTATTACAATTCTGTTTGCCTTGATGAGTAAGCCATTGTGAACACTCAGTTCGTTCCGCACTGCATACAGTTCTTGGAGTTCTGGCCTACATCAGTCTGGTAAGCAGGCCATCCCATCACGGTGTATTGCACTGCTGCGCTGAGCACTCTGTCCCGACTTGTCTCTTGGCTGATCTCTTCCAGACGTCTGTCTGTTGCTGGCCAGGTTGACTTGATGAGATCAACATGAGCTTCGATGTCTTGTCGAACCTGCTGAAAGTCATCTTGCTGGGACTCGTGAGGTATGGGGCTGCGAGACAAGGTGTCTGCTATCACAAGGTCTTTGCCAGGAGCGTAGACTGCATGAGGACTAAACCTCATCAGCCTCATGAGGAGACGTTGACAACGCAAGGGCGTCTCTTGAAGATCCTTGGTGTTGATCAAAGGGACAAGGGGTTTGTGGTCAGTTTGGAGAGTGAAGGATTCAAGACCCACGAGGTACCTTGAGAATTTTTCACATGACCACACAGCAGCCAGACACTCCTTCTCTATTTGTGCGTATGAACGTTCTGCTGGCGTCAAGGTGCGTGAGCAGTAGGCTACAGGCCTCTGGACTCCATCATGCTCTTGGAGTAGAACACCTCCAAGACCATAACTGCTGGCATCACTGCTGACTGTTGTTGGTTTGGTGAGGTCAAAGAAAGCAAGGACTGGTGCCGAAGTCAGTGCCATCTTCACCTTGTGGAGAGCTTCATGCTGTGGTTCACCCCACATCCACTCCTTGTCTTTCTCCAACAACTGGGTGACTGGACGCAGTGTTGAGGACAGATCTGGGATGTATCTGCCCAGAAAGTTGATCAGGCCCAACATTCTTTGCAGTTCTTGAACATTCTTTGGGTCAGGCATGTCCATCAATGCTGCTACCTTGGCTGGGTCAGGTTTCACTCCATTCCCACTGATCAGGTGACCCAGGAATTCTATCTCAGGCTTTCTCAGTTCTGACTTCTCTTTGTTCAGTTTCAGGTGATGAGAGTGAAGTTTCTGAAGAACATCATCCAGGTGCTTCTCGTGTGTACTTGTATCCTCACTGAAGACGAGAATATCATCAAAGTAACACAGAACATTCTGCATGCCTACCAAGATCCCTTCTACAGTTCTTTGGAATATTTCTGGCGCTGAAGAAATTCCAAATGGAAGTCTCTTGTAGAAGAATCTGCCGTTTGGAGTGATGAACGTAGTGAGTTTTGCTGTCTCACTGTCGAGTGGTAGTTGCCAAAATCCTGAAGTAGCATCAAGTTTACTGAAGACCTTAGAGCCACTGAGCTTGTAAAGTAGGTCATCCATCGTTGGCAGGATGTACCTCTCTCGTTTCACTGCTTCATTGAGTTTCTTGAAGTCTGTACAGATACGTATTCTGCCATTCTTCTTCTGGACTGGTACCATTGGAGCACACCAGTCAGTTGGAGTTGTGATCTCCTCAATGATCCCTAGTTTCTCCATCTGTTCCAGCTCTGCTTTCACTTTTTCAAGGAGGGGAATTGGAACACGTCGTGCAGTTGTTATGCTGTAGGGCTGTGCACCTTCTTTCAATGCTATCTTCACAGGTTTGCAATCAACAGGTGGTCCATCAAGTGTGTTTTGGAAAACTCCTTGTTCCACGCTGTCAACACGCTTGATCAGGTTGAGTGCGAGGGATGCACTCCGACTCAAGAGATTATCCATCTCACCACTAACAACAACGATATTCAGAGACAATGAGTTGTCTGTACCATGCAGCTTGACTTGGGCTTTGAACTGGCCTACTGTTTTCAGTACACCACCTGGTGACTTCAAGACAGCTTTTGTTGGGGTGAGTGGTGGTGCCAAATGAAGCTTGTCATACTGGCTACGTGACATAATAGAAATGTCTGCTCCTGTGTCAATTTTGAATTGATGCACTGAATTGCAAATGTCAAGTTTTGTATACCATGGAGGAACATTGGTTTCTACAGCTCCCAAGAAGAATGTGTTGCTTGATGTTGCCTCTTCTACTGTGTCAGTTTGCTTTGGTTTACTGCGACATACAACTGAGAAATGATTCAGCTTTCCACAACTATGACATTTTTTTCCTTGGGCTGGACAATCATTCCCTTGATGAGAATCCCTACCACATCTGTTGCATTTGTTACTGTGAGTGTGACCTCCTCTGCCTCCACGTAAAGCAGAGTGATGACCATAACCTCTGTGTTTGCCACGCATTGTGCCACAATGCGAGTTGCTGCTATGACGAGGCCCACTAGTGTTGCCATGGGTGCTGCCCTGATAACCACTATGACCACCTCGCCTAGATTCACGCTGACCGTGGACTGTATCTACGTGTGAAGTTGAGCGCTGAGCAGACAGCTGCTGCTTCACTTGCTCATGCTGACGTGCTATCTGGGTAGCGTCTTTGAGTGTCAATTGAGCTTGGAGTTGTAGCTTCTCTGATAGCTCCTTGTCAAGTAAGCCTACAACAAGCCTATCTCGAATGGCTGACTCTCTATTTTCAAACTCTGCGTGTTCTGCAAGATCGTAGAGCGCACGAATGTAGGTCTCTACGTTTTCTCCCTGCTTTTGAGAACGTTGGTGGAATATGGCGCGTTCATGAATGACATTTACCTTTGGTGTGAAATGTTCATTGAAAAGTGTCATCACATTATCAAACGTTGTAGCAGGACTGATTTCAAAAGTTGCATAAATCTTCTCTGCTTCTGGTCCCATGCTGTAAATCAGGGACGATACTTGGATATCGAATGATTTCTTTGAAAGTTCGACACATGTATGGTATCTTTGAAAGCGCTGTCGCCATGACGGCCACTGTTCTGGCGCAGTGAAATCAAACGCAGAAGGCGGTTTGAAGGACATTTTGAACTTGCTGCACTGAATAATAGTCTGTCGATCAGATATTGAGACAAGAAAAAGTCTACATACCTTCACAATCACGTATTTCAGTCAGTCCTTTCTATCTACGAGTTCAGCACTGGTAACAAATAAATAAAACTATTTGTTTTTTCTTCTTTTTTTTTTTCTATGTCACCACCGTTCTCTGCCATTGTTGTCTGCATTTCACCGTTGCTCTTTGCAGTTTTTACCGCTGCCACCATGTAACATTGCTACTGTTGTAACATCTTTCATTCGAGACCACCACACGAACACAACGTACTTCTTTTGTGATCTAGTGTAATCTGGTATTCAGAGTGAGTACTTTTTACCGGTCGAGTATCCAGAGGGAAACCGATCTATCTTGTGTGGCTATGTGCACAGTAGGCAACATGACTGTGTGCCTATGCGCACGATCACCACACACAACAATGGGTGTGTACAGTAAAATGAGTGTGTGTTTATTTCTTAATAATGTATACAAAACTACTTGGCATCTCCTACAGAGACCACATAAGCAACGAAGACATGCATAACAGAATCCAGCAAATCATTGGTCCCTATAAAAATCTTCGATCAATCGTAAAGGAGCGTAAACTTAAATGGTACGGGCATGTCACAAGATCAAAAGGACTTGCAAAAACAATACCGCAAGGTACTGTCCAAGGAGGAAGAAAAAGAGACAGACCA
>CM060341.1:1117896-1120396 GCA_030674155.1 Stramonita haemastoma
CCCCTACTTCTTTATATGTGCCTATAGATGAGGCATGAGGTGGTACACCTAAAGCAAGTCGAAAAGCTTTACAATCAAGACTCTGGATTTTCTTAAGCAAGTAATTTGGAGCACTGAAAAAGACTTCTTGTCCATAGGACAGTCTTGAGCGCACAAGGGACAAGGATAGATGCTTTAATACAGAAGTATCTTGCCCCCATGGTTGTTTACTGGTAACTTTTAAGAAGTTAAGAACTTTTTTAGCTTTAGTTGCCAAGTATTCAATATGTTGATTCCACATTAACTTAGAAGTAAGGTATACTCCTAAAAATTTCACTGCTTGTTTGTATTCTAGATCTTCTCCATTAATTCGAAAATTAGGTAAATCTTGTGGGTCAACACCGTTGTTAAAAAGGACAAGGTTGGTTTTTTCAGGTGAAAGTGAGAGACCATTTTCAAAAAGATAACTACTGAGTTTGTCAATTTCTTTTTGATATACATTTTGATAGAACTTCAACTGTCTTTTGGGTGTTTTCTTTTTCATTGTAACATCCATCTACATGCATATGTCGTCAGCATATTGTACAAGAACAGCACTGCTTGATAAAAGTCTAGGAAGATCATACAATAAAATATTGAATAGATAGGGTGATATTACTGAACCTTGTGGGATACCCATGTGTGGTGATCTTGGAGTAGAATAACAATTTCCAACTTTAGCTTGAATGATTCTTTCTGACAAAAACCTTTTAATATAGAAGTAAATACTGCCAGAAAGGCCAATAGATTTCAGTTTATATAGCAATCTCTCATGCCACACATGATCATATGCTTTATGTACGTCAAAAAAAGTGGCTAGTACATTCTTCCTGCGAGCAAACTGATGTTTTACATGAGTCGTTAGTTTTACCAAATGATCAACTGTAGATCTACCCTTACGGAAACACGCCTGATTTATAGGTGTGTGTGTGTGTGTGTGTGTGTGTGTGTGTGTGTGTGTGTGTGTGTGTGTGTGTGTGTGTGTGTGTGTGTGTGCGTGTGTGTGTGTGTGTGTGTGTGTGTGTGTGTGTGTGTGTGTGTGTGTGTGTGTGTGTGTGTGTGTGTGTGTCTGGGTCGGAGTGTGCGGTGGTTTGAATCCCGTTTGGGCCCAATACTTCCCTCCATCCATTAGACCATGAATGTGGTCTGGGTACTAGTCTTTCGGATGAGTCGATAAATCGAGGTCGGGTGCGTTACACATCTTTATTTAGCGCACGTAAAAGAACCCACGGCAACAAGGGGGTTATCCCTGTTAAAATTCTGTAGAAAAAAGCCCCTTTGATAGGGAAACAAATACAGTTGCAGACAGTAAAAGAAGAAAATAATGGGTAGCGCAGCACTTGTGACGACGCACTCTCCCAGGGGAGAGAGAGCAGCCCGAATTTCACGCAGAGAAATATGCAGTGACATAAAGTGGTATAATATATATAAAAAAGATAATAAAAAAAAAATGAACACCACCACCACCTCCACCACCACCCACTACCACGACGACGACGACGACGACGACCACCACCACCACCACCACTACCACCACCACAACAACACCATCACCACAACACCACCACCACCACCACTACTACCATACACCACCACCACCATCACCACCTCCACCACCACCTCCACCACCACCACCACCACCACCACCACCACCACCACCACCACCACCACCACCACCACCACAACAACAACAACAACAATAACAACATAATCCAGCCACAGGGGACTGCGCTGTCAATTTGACCACCCGGGTTCGATTCCCGGCCGAGGGGATTTTTCTCCTGGAGTTAACATCAGTGCTGACTCCACTCTCCCCAAAAGTCTTTCGGATGAGACTGTAAACCGAGGCCCCGTGTGCGAACGCACGCAGAACATCTTACGCACACGTTAAATCCTGTTCCGCTTTTCGTAAGAGTAGGCCATTTTGTGCCGGTGGGAACAGATGACAATATTTACAAAACCGCATACACACGGGGACTGGATGAAAAAAAAAGCGCATGAGTGCTTATTCTATTATCCTCGGTATAAAGAAATAAAATAAATAAATAAATAAATAGATAAATAAATAAATAAATAAACAAACATTACCTGCTCCTCTGGGTTGGGAGGAAGGAGACAGGCTTTCACAGGGGGCATGGGATTTTTGGGCTTCTGTCGAGAAGGGACATAAGCCTTGGTAGGACTTTGTCCGAACAGTACATCCCGGATAGTCTCCCTGTCTGGTTCTTTGCCCTTAAAAAAAAAACACAAAAAAAAACCGTCACACTTCATTCTAAGATTTCAGTCCCTAAGTCTTCGGAAATCTTCGCTGGGACGTTAATTTAATCACAACAACAACAACAACAACAACAACATTCTAAGATTTTCAAAAGAAAAGAAAGAAAGAAATAAAAAGGTAAAACAAGGGTACGAGGGTAGTATTTTGGAAAGAAAAAAAAAAGTGGGTGGGAGTGGGGAGGGGGGGGGGGGGAGTATGGGGATG
>CM060341.1:1147896-1150396 GCA_030674155.1 Stramonita haemastoma
AGAAATTGAAAAAAACTTAATCTTAAACATTTTTTTTTCACCATGTACTTGTTTCAAACAGGTAAACAGCACAGTCTACAATTTTATAAAAAGAATTGCTGCTTCATTTACATTAGACACAGATTTCCCTCTAGACTTCTGAGTAACTTCAAACAATGAAAAGGAACATAACTGTGATGACAGCCTTTGAAGGGGGGTAATATTGCCTTAAACTAAATTAACGTTTTATCAGCATATAGAAAATCTAAATATATGCAGTATAAATTAACACAGGTGAAACAACTTACAGTTTGAAGACAGTTGCCACTGGCAAATTTGTTATCTGGGGGCAATGCAGGGACAGATAAGAAATGAAACAGGAGGATACATTTTTATGTTTGAAATAAGTATATCTTGAGACTGGATTGAAAACTGCCATAAGTAGGCTTTTAGCAAAGTGAGAGAGGGGGGTAATTCCAGACCAATGGACCAGAAATAGAGAAAGAGAAATAAACAGACAGACAGACAGACAGACAGACAGACAGACACACACATGTTGTGTGGCTATTTCATATCAACATAACTTCCCCTTCAGAGACTATCTTAAACAATTCAATCCTTTTTAATTGTTTAAAGTTGCTTAGTAGTCCAGATAAAAGTTGCCATATCATGGAAAAGAAGCAACAACTTTTATATGAATTTGTAGGAATTGCTGTTTACCTGTCTTGAACAAGTACAAGATGAAGTAAATGATTGTAAATATATATATATTTTTCATTTTCAAACTAATATAGGAAAACACCCTCAAAGTTTGGAATTGTCTGTTTGATAACATGCCATAAAAAATAGATTGCAGTAACTTGAGCTGAGTTAGGAATGGCAGATCTCTAAAGGGATCAGCCCCTGACTTCTAATCCTCTGAGCTTTGGGGGAGATGTGTTGTCTGTCTTCCTGTGTTTGTGCCTGGGGAGGGGGAGGAGGAGGAGGAGGCCGCCGCCGCCGCTGCCGCCGCCGCCGCTGGGGGTAGATAGGACAGGGGGTGGGGAGGAGTGGGGGATAGGTAGGACAGGAGGGGGGAGGGGGGATAGGACAGGAGGGGGGAGGGGGGACAGGACAGGAGGGGGGAGGGGGGACAGGACAGGAGGGGGGAGGGGGGGGGAGGGGGGACAGGACAGGAGGGGGGAGGGGGGACAGGAGGGGGGAGGGAAGGGGGGGAGGGGGGGAAGGGGGGAAGGGGGGGAGGGGGAAGGGGGGGAGGGGGAGGGGGGAGGGGGAGGGGGGGGAGATAGGACAGGAGGGGGGAGATAGGACAGGAGGGGGGGAGATAGGACAGGAGGGGGGGGGGAGATAGAAGGGAGGTGGAGTATATTGGGGAGAGGGAAAGGAGGTAGGTAAAGGAGGTTTAACAGTGGAGGTTGGGGGAGGAGGGGATAGGATGCTGGGGAAACTGGGCTTGTGGTGAAGTTGGGAGGGATAAGTGGGTTATGTTGGGTCTATAATAAGTGTATTCCTCTGGCGAATAAACATTAATTAATAAACTAAGGAGAAAAGCAAACAAGCAAATAAACAAGGAACGCCTCTTTGGCTTTGTATTTATAATCACTCATAAAGCATGTCTGCATGATAGAAAATAAGTATTTAAAAAGTGGAGAAACAGATGGACAACATGGTGTTTCTTATGCCAGTATTGTTCAGGAGTGTTCAAAGTATGTGCATGCTGAGAAACATGCCGCCACACTCATTTGCAAGTTTTGCTCAATGTCCTTGCATTAACCACTGGATTGGCAGTACTGTCACCTGCTTTCAGGCAAAGCAGAGACAGCCCAGGTGCAGAATTAGCAGTGCCAGAGTTCTAGCACTTTCAGGAGGGTAGTCAGACACCCACGCTTTCAGTTGAGACTGTCGTCTGAAAAGACTACCTTCCATAAGGGAGGGGGTGGGGGAGAAACAGCAGGAGGGGGGAGGGGGGGGTGAAGATTGGTTTATATTGATATAATTATAGCAGTGCTTCTTCCTTGTTTCTTCTTCATCTCCTCCTCCTCCTCCTCCTCCTCCTCCTCCTCCTCCTCCTTCTTCTTCTTCTTCTTCTTCTTCTTCTTCTTCTTCTTCTTCTTCTTCTTCTTCTTCTTCTTCTTCGCATTCTTCTTCTTCTCTTTGTTGTTGTTGTTTTTGTTGTTGTTGTTGTTGTTGTTGTTGTTGTTGTTGTTGTTGTTGTTGTTGTTGTTCTTCTTCTTCTTCTTCTTCTTCTTCTTCTTCTTCTTCTTCTTCTTCTTCTTCTTCTTCTTCTTCTTCTTCTTCTTCTTCGCAATTCTTCGCAATTCTTCTTCTTCTTCGCAATTCTTCTTCCTCGTTTTCTTCGCAATTCTTCTTCTTTTTCTTCGCAATTCTTCTTCTTCTTCTTCGCAATTCTTCTTCTTCTTCGCAATTCTTCTTCTTCTTCTTCTTCTTCTTCTTCTTCTTCTTCTTCTTCTTCTTCTTCTTCTTCTTCTTCTTCTTCTTCTTCTTCTTCTTCTTCTTCTTC
>CM060341.1:1155396-1157896 GCA_030674155.1 Stramonita haemastoma
CCCCCCCCCCCCCCCCACATTCTTCAAAATTAATAACGGTAGTCTTTTCAGACATCAAATTTCACTCTACCCGACCTTCAAGACAAAAGGTCGGAATATAATATGCAAATCATTCCCCCCAAAAGACTAGGTCAGGCGCTACCCGTGACACATTAAACCGTAGGCGTCCCGCAGAGAATTTAAACGGGTGGAAGAGGCGGCAGAAAAAGAAGAAAAAAAAACCTCCCCACTACCTACCACCCGGGGTATACATACACGTATAAAAGCCGGGTAGGCGGTAGTCGCGTTTGGTATACTACTGGAAATACCCTCAGCGCAGCAGAAAGGGTAGATAGGTACCCGCTGGTTTTACCGGCTTGGACTTAGAGAGTAGAGACTTGGAGAGAAGGAAAGTTTGTGACGAAGCAGGAACTAGGGTAAGGTGCTTGGCTTTTTTTTGTTTGGTTTGGTTTTAGTTTTTGCTTTTTTTTTTTTTTTTTTTTTTTTTTTTTTAGAAGAACGCGTTTTACTGGTGATTTACCGAAGAAAATGTATACGCGGGTAGCTTTTGTTAAGAATCTATCGTTTGATTGAGACTGATAGTTGATTGTTGAATTATTTGGTCTTTTTTTTTTTTTTTTAAAGGTTGTTATCGTATGTTTTGTCTTCTAATGAGGTGTAGATTCAGGGTTTTTTTGGTGAAATTTTTTGGTTATGGTTTGTGTGACGGTCTGTTGTTGGTAGGTGATATTGTTTATGAAATGACGATGACGACGATGACAACAATGAGAATTGGTGAGGGAATGGGGGGGGGGGGGGGGGTGCTGTGGGTGGTGTTAATAATAATAATAATAAATGGAACTTATATAGCGCTATATCTTGCAAAAACAAATCAAAGCGCTTGCATTCAACCAATTCATGCGCATGCAGCCAACAACAATAAAAAAAAATTAACAAAGTCAATGCACACACACACACACACACACATACACACACACACACACACACACACACACACACACACACACACACACATACACACACACACACACACACACATACACACACACACACATACACACACACACACACACACACACACACACACACACACACACACACACACACACACAACACACACACACACACAGTATAAACACACATAGAGTATAAACACTTTGGCAGGGCGGTGGGTATTTCGGCTGTTGAGAGCAGGGGCAGATGATGAAACAGGATAGGAAAGTCTTAGCTTTGAAATAAGTGTGTCTTGAGGCTGGATTTAAATGTGTCATAGGTAGGCTTTTTACGAAGGGAGAGAGGGAGGTTGTTCCTGCTGCTACTGCTACTATTACTATTACTACTACTACTACTACTACTACTACTACTACTACTACTACTACTACTACTACTACTACTACTACTACTACTACTACTGCTGCTGCTGCTGCTGCTGCTGCTGCTACATCTACTGCTGTTGTTATTACTTCTGCTGTTTCTGCTTGCTATGATTGTGTTAACCATCTTTTATTTCACCAAAACTTTTATAATTATAGCTACCATTTCATTATTATCAACAATATCATTACCCCTACTGTTATAGTCCTCTATCTACCTATCTATCTATCTATCTATCTATCTATCTATCTATCTATCTATCTATCTATCTATCTATCTATCTATCTATCTATCTATCTATCTATCTATCTATCTATCTATCTATCTATCTATCTATCTATCTATCTATCTATCTATCTATCTGTCTGTCTGTCTGTCTGTCTGTCTGTCTTTCTCTCTCTCTCCCCCTCTGTCTCTCTATCAATAAATCTGTGTATGTGTACGTACGTACGTGCGCGCGCGCGCGGGCGTGTGTATATGTGTGTGCGCGCGCACGCATACATGCGCAAGCGTTTATGCACACATATATGTATGCATACTGCGCGTGTGTATATGCATGTGAGCATACGTATGTGTATGTGTATGTATGCGTGCGTGCGTGAGGCCATAACCAAGTTAGCTCTGCCCTCTGCTCTCTGCGCCGTGAGTCAGAGGTACTAGTCCCCAGCCCTCTGATTAGGAGGTCAGTGGCTTAACGGATTAGGGGGATTAAGACTGCACAGATTTGTCAGCCAGCTAACGTAATGCCCGTGTCAGATTCAAGGACGGCATTTTAGTTAGACGTGTTAGGCTAACTCACAGACATGGCGTGTAGGTAGGGAGAGAGAGAGGGGGGGAGAGGGGGAGGGAGAGAGAGAGAGAGGAGAGAGAGAGAGAGAGAGAGAGAGAGAGAGAGAGAGAGAGAGAGAGAGAGAGAGAGAGAGAGAGAGAGAGAGAGAGAGAGAGAGAGAGAGAGAGAGAGAGAGAGAGAGAGAGAGAGAGAGAGAGAGAGAGAGAGAGAGAGAGAGAGAGAGAGAGAGAGAGGAGAGAGAGGAGAGAGAGAGAGAGAGGATGAGAGAGAGAGGAGAGAAATCGGAGAGAGGAGAGAAGGCAAAATTCTTTGATGGCAAGGCAGGCAAAATTCTTT
>CM060341.1:1165396-1170396 GCA_030674155.1 Stramonita haemastoma
CGTACGCGACTTGAGAAGTTACTGGGGCTGGCTGTGGAATGTGGACACAGGTGAGAGGTGGAGAGAATGAATGAATGAATGAATGAATGAATGAATGAATGAATGAATGAATGAATGAATGAGTTAAGACATTTACCTGTCTAACAATGGTGGATCAGTGGTCTAGTTGGTAACGCGCCTGCCTAGAAAGCGAAAAGTCCAGGTTGGAGTGTGGGGTGGTTCGAATCCCGTTTGGGCCCCAAAACCTTTTCCCCCATCCATTAGACCATGAGTGGTGGTCTGGGCACTAGTCTTTCGGATCAGATGATAAACCAAGGTCCCGTGTGTTACACATCATTATTTAACGCACGTAAAAGAACCCACAGCAACAAAGGAATTGTCCCAAGGTTCAGCAAATAGTGGGAATTTGCATCCACCATATTTTTAAACCACCATTAATGTAGCTGCATTTCATCTTCAGGGATGATGCAATGAGACTATAGACCAAGGCCCCCTGTGCAAATGTATGCAGAATATCCTGCACATGTTAAAAACCCGTTCTGCGGAAAGAAGGGATATACTGTGTGCCTAATATCTCTTATGAAAGCTCTAAGCGCTTGACATTTCCGAAAGACTTCAATGTCACACACACAGCCTGATAAATCAAAAAGGTGTAGACAAGACTGTTATGTCTTTTCATAAACTGTGTACATGTTATATAAATTCTTAACTGTGTACATGTTGTATAAGTGCTTAACTGTGTACATGTTGTATAAATGCTTAACTGTGAACATGTATAAATTCTTAACTGTGTACATGTTGTACAAATGTTTAACAGTTGGCTGACTGTGGAATGTCCATGCCTTGATTAGGCTGCAAAGACATAAACATGCTATCATCATTGAAGACAAGGGGCACATAAAAACCGTCTCTCTAGAGTTTCCCAAGAAGGTTAAATTGAAGAGATGGGATGATAATTGTAGCATGATCATTTCATTTTCTTTTCATGTGGGCCTATTGCTATGGGTCCTCTGGTATGGGAATACTGGGATGACATAGCTCAGTGGTCAGAGCACTCGCTTTCCCCAAGCTAAGGTTAAGGTTAAGGTTGAGTGTGGTTACCATGTGGATAGGTGACCATTTGTGCGCCTTGGCTTTAGTACAGTCCCCCAGTTCACCCAGCTGTAAATGGGTACCTGCCCTCTTTAGAGTCAGGGAAGGTAAAGCAGCGAGGGAGAGATGGGCACCACCCTCAATATGCTGGCCCCTGGAGAAGCTGAGGTCTCTGACATTTTGCTCCCAATGACCACATAGGTTATGGGACATCTTTACCTGACCTTGTACAGGTGTGACACATGCATGTGTCAGCTTTATTAGACATTGTCTTGGCCAGAGTGATTGATGTAACAACACGAATTAACTTGACGGCGGAAGAAGGAAGGGGGCAGGATGGTGTAGATGGTCCCTGCCCACCAAGTAAACTTTGAGGTTCTGGGTTTGATTCCCAGCTTTGCCCTTTCTTCCTAGTTTGACGAGAAAGTTCAACAGTATGTCAATCTTTCAAAGGAGACTCTCAACTGGCTAAAACCATGTGGTTACAGATTTGTGCATGTCAGAAAAACCCACAACATTTGAAGACCAGAAAGAAAGAACAGGGAGGTACCTCCCTAAAGTCCTGGCAAAATTGGTAGGTTCAGTTCTCAACTGTATTCTTAAAGTTGGAATGCAGCTTTCTCAATGATAGAGGGAACACTGTCACATATGCAAAAATCTCCACCATTTGGTCAACCTCAGAGCTCTAGCAAAGGCATAAGGACCCCTCCCCAAAAAATGAAGTTGTTAAAAAAAATCCTGGAAGGAAGAGATACTACATTTACTTCAGATGTAAGCAGTAGGAAACACACCAGATCTGGACCTGTGTAGTTGACAGTTTAACATCAGGCAGTAACTATGTTGTTGGATTGGTTTGCAGAGATGTGACAGAGATTCTACTGAACAAAGGGGCCAACCCCGATGCCAGTTACCGCGGCAAGCCCCTTCTTCATCTGTCACTAAGACTAGGACATCAAGCTGTGGCTTCTCTCCTATTGGACCATGGTGCTGACATCAACATGATTGACAGCAAGGGAGAAACGCCCCTTTTCGTGGCAGTCTCTTCTGATGACAAAGACATGGTGAGTGGATGGAGGAGTCAAATTCATGGCACAGTTGTCACAAATTTGAGAGTGTACATTCTACTTTTCTTGGACTTTTTTGGTTTCTGATTTTTCATCCCTCAGCTAGTCTAGAGCTCAGAGGTCTACCAACAATGAGATTTTGCATATATAACCAATTTTACACATCATCAAAGTAGCCGCATTCTGACTTTAGGGATGTATACCAGGGGATGAGGTAGCTCTGTGGTCAGAGCACTTGCTTTCCCCAGCCAGGTTAAGCAGCGTGGAGCGTGGTTACCAATTGGATGGGTGACTGTTTGTGCGCCTTGGCTACAGTACAGTTCCCCCAGTTCACCCAGCTGTCAATGGGTACCTGTCCTCTTTAGGGTCAGGGAAGGTAAAGCAGCAAGGGAGAGGAGATGGGCGCCGCCCTCAACATGCTGGTCCCTAGAGAAACTGAGGTCTCTGACACCTCACTCCCCTACGACCACACAGGTTATGGAACACCTTTACCTTATCAGGTATGTTTATGTTTTCATAATCCACCAAATACTGATATCAATTACAGGGTCTGTAACATGGTTATTTGATTGTCAGCCTGTATATATGTACAAAAGGGAGTAAGGCACTAGCAGTTTTGCACTTTAAGATGACCTGGGAGATTGTAAAACTCCTAACACTTAATACACCAGAAACCATCCGAGATTTGAACCTTCGACTTTGATGGACCAATGAGATTGAATTCAAACAGTCTTAACCACTCAGCCATAACATACTCCAAAACATAACAAATACAAAAACAGGCATGATTATGTATCTACTTCCTTGTTTCAGACTCCAGTGATGGAGAAACTCATCCAAAAAGGAGCAGACGTCAACCATCGCAGTATGACAGGCGCCAACCAATCCACAACGCTGCACTCGCCTCCAACTCTGGTGCTCTGACCCGATTGGCTCAAGCTGGCTGTGACATCAGCGCTCAGGATGACGTCATGGGGGACACCCCTCTGCACCTGGCCTGTTCCCGCTGTAACCAGGCCGCTGTGATGACGCTGATTCACCATGGGGCAGAGCTGAACAGTGTGAACACTCAGGGGCATACCCCGCTAAGAAAACTGCTCCAGCACACAACCAGGGTATCCAGAGACTTCCACCATCATTCCAGAATGAAGCTGGCCCGGGTTCTAGTCATGTTAGGATTTCAGCTCGACCCTCTCAAGTCTGAAGCCACTCACTGTAAAGAAAACTTTCCATTTAACCACCACCACCATGACACTGACAATCTGTCCTCTCACCAGAACACCAACGATCTGTCTTTTGACAGGAATGCAGACAATCATACGTCTTTGGACCGAAACACACACAAAACTCTGCCGTTGTCTCATCAAACGCATCCCCATAAAAACAACCGTTCTCTTTTGAACGAGTCGTTCAGTACAACAGAAAAACATTCAAACAAGAAATCAGAAAATGGGAAAAACCCAATCCTGAAAAGTATTTCCAACAATGCGAACACTTCTTCTTCCCCCAAAACAATCAGTCACCTTCGCTCTGGCAAGACGTCTTCAGGGACAAAATTCTGCGGACGAGACAAGGTCCAGGAAGCGTTCCAGAGTTTGACGAGCGAGAGGAAGAGGAAGGGCGTAGCGGGGCTGCAGCATCTGTGTCGTCTGCAGCTGAGGCAGCAGCTGCCCAAAGTGCTGTTCCAGGACTGTGTGCAGAAACTGGAGGTGTCATCTGCTCTGCAGCAGTATCTGATGTTTCTGCCGCGGATGGTGGATGAAACGTTGGGGTGGTAAGGGTCTTTATAGGGGAGGGTGGGGGTGTTGGGTGTTGGGTGGTATGGAGGTGGGTGGTGGGGGGGAGAAGATTTGTGGAGGTATAGATTTTGTGGTGGTTGTGTGTGGTGTGTGGATGGGTGTGGGGTGTGTGTGGGGTGGGTGGGGTGTTGTGTTGTATGTTGGTGGGTGGGGGGAGGTGGGAGTGGGTGTTTGTTGTGTGTGTGTGTTCCCATTGTCATCTGTTCCCACCGGCACACGATGGCCTACTCTTACGAAAAGTGGAACAGGATTTAACGTGTGCACAAGATGTTCTGCGTGCGTTCGCAAACGGGGCCTCGGTTTGAGAGAGAGAGAGAGAGAGAGAGAGAGAGAGGAGAGAAGAGAGAGAGAGAGAGAGAGAGAAGAGAGAGAGAGAGAGAGAGAGAGAGAGAGAGAGAGAGAGAGAGAGAGAACAATTACTGCTTTGAAAAAAGAGCAGATGAGATCTCATACTAAAATGAGTATGCTCAGGGCTCATTTTTTAAAATCTTAGCTGTAAAAAGAAAATAAATGATATAAAAATTCTTTTATTTCGAGGATAATGAAATAAGCACTCATGTGCTTTTTTACATCCAGTCCCAGAGTGTGTATGTAGTTTTGTCAATTTTTTTTTTATCCGTTTCTACCGGTAGTAATTCTTTCTTCTGCTTATATATCTGACGAATGCGCCTACCTCCATGGTGAACAAAAAACGGTCACATGCGCAAAAAATCTCACCACTAGTGAACCTCGAATCTCTAGCTAAGGAATAAAATAAGAATAAAAAAAAACAATGAACAAACTGTATGAACTTTTCTCAAAGACAGTATTACTGGATCGTCAAAAGAAGACACGTATTTTTAAAATATAGCCATTTTTTGTTCCTCGGCAAGAGCTCCGGGGGTTCACCAATGCTGAAACTTTTGCGTATGCGACCGTTTCCCCCTTCCCCCCCCCCTTCACCATTTAGGTAGCTGTATTCCGACTTTGGAGATAGGGTCTAAACACGACACCTATGTGCAGGCGTTTTTTTTTTTTTTTATAAATTGTGTCATCCGCTCCTACC
>CM060341.1:1180396-1187896 GCA_030674155.1 Stramonita haemastoma
TATCATATCGAGGATATTGGGATAAGCACTCTTGTGCTTTCTTTCATCCAGTCCCCACGTGTATGCAGTTTTGTAAATATTGTCATCTGTTCCCACCGGCACACAATTGCCTACTCTGACGAAAAGCGGAACAGGATTTTAACGTGTGCGGAAGATGTTCTGCGTGCGTTCACACACGGGGCCTCGGTTTATAGTCTCATCCGAAGGACTTTGGGGGAGAGTGGAGTCAGTACTAATGTTAACTCCAGGAGAAAAATTTCCTCGAACGGGAATCGAACCCGGGTCGTCAAATTGCAACACAATGTTCTGTCCACTAGGCTGTCCCATCTGTGTGTGTTATGTGTGGATGAGTTGTAAAGAACAATCTGTATATGTTATGTGTGGATGAGTTCGTTTCATCATACCATTCATGGAGTCATGCAAATGAATTTTTAAAAACAATAACGTCATGATGTAAAATCTTTGGCGGCCAGAACGTGAATTACACACACACACACACACACACACACACCCACACACACACACCCCACACACACACACACACACCACACACACACACACACACACCACTACAACACACACACACCACACACACACAACACACACACACACACACACACACACACACACACACACACACACACACACACACACACACACACACACAAACAACAAACACAGAGAAAATTCAGGACTTTGAGCAACAGTGATGCCACTAACACAGATGAAGCTGACGACTGTACAACAATAACGGTTAAGGCGATGGTTCTGACGTGATCACCCATGACGTCATTCTTAGCACTGTCAAGGCCCAACTAAACCATGACGTCACCGGATATATATTTTTTTCTTTAACACCCCCCATTCGCCAAACAGTACCACATCTTTCCAAACGGCAGCAAATCCGAATCCGGAACAACAAAGAATTCAACATTGAAACATAACAACCGTGTGAAGCTTAACTTGATGCCACGTAAAACTTGATTCAGTAGTATTGTTTCAAGATACAAGTGGATAATCATTGTAGCGTCACGGGAAATTTAAAAAAACAACCCCCCCCCCCCCCCCAAACTCCAAGTCAAATCACAATGATGTCACGTACGTCAACCGAATCAGACTAAAGCTTCTAACTCACCTAACACAAGATCTGAATCTAACCTCTCAAACACAACCTGATTTCACTGAAAAATGGACGCACCTTGTCCAATGGGGAGATAATCCAGGATAAGCGGACATCATATGGATCCACGGTTATTATTGAAAAAAAAAAGCCTGTTACCGTCAAAATGTTTCACAGGAGCTGATCCCAATTCACACAAGGATACAGGACAAGTTGAAATCATATGGATCCACGTTTATTATTTAAAAAAAAAAGAAGCATGTTACTGTCAAAAGTTTCACAAGTGGCGATCCAAATTCACGAGGAACACACATCCTCTCCCACACACTTACACAAAAAATAATCAACGCTTGGATTATGTACAATCCTGTTCAAGGGTCCTTTTGGTCCTAAGTGGTACACATTCAGTTTAGACTGACTTCCAGTTTCAACAGCAAGGCTGAGTCTCTCTATCTCTCTCACACACTTCTCCCACTCCCTACTCAACACAACACATCCCCTTGCGTAAAGTGACGTCAATCGTGCATCATATCTGACGTCAAACATGGGAGGAGAAAGTCACGATAAAAATGTGCCGTCATATCTGCCACAATCTCTGGCGTGACGTCACGCCAGTCCTCGTAATGGCGTCACAGCTCCAATACTTTTAAAAATGAAGAACATCTCTGCACTTTGTTGTTGTAATTGTTGTTGTTGTTTGTGTAAACAGGGCTATTGTTCGTCATTGTTGATTACCACACCCTGAAGAACCTCAACAAAGCTGCTTGGAAATAAATTCCAAGATCACAACATAAAGTTTCATTAGGACTGTTTTATTTTCTTTGATTTTGTTTTATTACGTTTGTTTTGTCAGAGCAGATTATGAGCAAATCTTGTATGTGTGTGTGTGTGTGTGTGTGTGTGTGTGTGTGTGTGTGTGTGTGTGTGTGTGTGTGTGTGTGTGTGTGTGTGTGTGTGTGTGCGCGTGTGTGTGAACACAGCATAACGACAGGGGAATTATTCTTAATTCTGTACGTGTGTGTGTCCTAGTTACAGACGATCCACTTCATATTTCCTTTTTTTTTCATCCTACATAAGATGTCCACCTTTCACACCCATTTCCTGTTTTTTTTTCTTCTTCAATATTTGTTTCTAAACCAATCCAACCCAATCATGTTGTTTATAGCCCCGCCGACGGGGTATAGTATTGATATGGTCAAAAATACCCCCTCCCCCCCCCCCCTTAAAGAATTCCTCCCACCACCAACTTAACATTTCCTACAAAAAAAGGGGAACATGACCATGTCGCAGCCCACTTCAGAGATGACGTCATCCCTGTCGACGTCACTGTCACTCCCCGCTGTGACGTCACCGGGGCCCTGACGTCATACGAGGTCCGTTTCGAGATGGGACTCCAGCGGGAAGCTGGAACCCAGGGGGAACTGGGTGGGAGGAGGGGGGAGGTGCTGCTGGTGGAAGGGGGAGGAGGGGTGTGGGGGAAGGGGGAGGAGGGAGGGGAGAGGTCAGTGGTGCGGAGGATGGTGATTCCCGAATCGGAGCTGGAGGAGTCATGGCGGTCCTTGTCCTGCCCACAAAACACCACGCCACACCCAGCCATATACACCCTCTTTTATCTGATGTTGCTGATGTATAAGTATGGTAGAGTATGTGTTCTTTCTTTTTGTACACAAAACACCACACCACACACATACATCTAACCAAGCAACCAAGCAACCAAGCAACCATAAAAGAAGCCAACCAACCAACCCACCAACCAATTGATTAATCAACCAACCAACCAACCAATCAACCAATCAACCAATCAATCAACCAGCCAACCATAAAACAAGCCAACCAACCAACCAACCAACCAACCAACCAACCAACCAACCAACCAACCAACCAACCAACCAACCAACCATCAACCAAACAACCAACCAATCAATCAATCAATCAATCAATCAATCAATCAATCAATCAATCAATCAATCAATCAACCAATCAATCAATCAATCAATCAACCAATCAATCAATCAATCAACCAACCAACCAACCAATCAACCATCCAACGAAACAACAAACCAACCAACCAATCAACCCACCAACCAAAAGCGAAAAAAAGTACTTTCTCTTCCCATATACCCTTACACGAAAAATAAAAGCAGCCCATAAATAAAAAACAACAACAATAACTCATACCCTACCTACTCACCCACCCTTTCTCCCCCAAACCACAACTAAAACCCTCTTCCGCCCTCTCCCTAAAACCCTTTCCTATGAGGACAAAACCCCAACCCAACAACCCACCGTATGGATCGGTGGTCTAGAGGTAACGCGCCTGCCTAAAAAGCGAAAAGTCCGGGTCGGAGTGTGCGGTGGTTCGAATCCCTTTTGGGCCCAAAACTTTTACCCCAATGCATTAGACCATGAGTGGTGGTCTGGATGCTAGTATTTCGGACGAGACGATAAACTCGAGGTCCCGTGAGTTATACATCATTATTTAGCGCACGTAAAAGAACATACGGCAACAAGAGAGTTGTCCCTAGCAAACGTCTATAGAAAAAATTCCACTCTGATAGGGAAACAAATACAGTTGCAGACAGGAAAAAAAAAAAAAAAAAACGGATAGGCGCTGCGTTTGTGGCGACGTGCTCTCCCCGGGGAGAGAGAGAAAGCAGCCCAAAATTCACACAGAGAAATCTGATGTGACATAAAATGGTATAAAACAAATAAATAAATAAATAAATAAGGTAAAAAGGTAAAGGTCTCCCATAACCTAGGCGGTCGTAGGGAAGCGAGGCATCAGAGACCTCAGCTTCTCTAGGGGCCAGCATGTTGAGGGCGGCGCCCATCTTCTCTCCCTCACTGCTTCACCTTCCCTGATCCTAAAGAGGGCAGGTACCCATTTACAGCTGGGTGAACTGGCGGGGGGGAGGGGTGGGGGGGGTGGGGGTGGAATTGTACTGAAGCCAAGGCGCACAAACGGTCACCCATCCAATTGGTAACCACGCTCGGCGCTGCTTAACTTGACTAGGGGGAAAGCGAGCGCTCTGACCACTAAATAAATAAATAAATAAATAAATAAATAAATAAATAAGGCGCGTAAAAGGTCACCCATCTAACTTGGGAACCACGCTCGACGTAGCTTAACTTGACTAGGGGGAAAGCGAGCGCTCTGACCACTACATAAACAAATAAATAAATAAATAAATAAATAAATAAATAAATAAATAAGGCGCGCAAACGGTAACCCATCCATTTGGTAACCACACTCCACGCTGCTTAACTTTGGCTGGGGGAAAGCAAGCGCTCTGACCACTAACTAACTAACTAACTAACTAAATGGGTAAATAATAAATAATAAATAAACAAATAAATAAATAAGTAAATAAATAAATAAAACAAAACCAACAAAAAATCAAACTGCAAAAAGGACCCTGAAATCACCCTCACCTTCGCAGCAGGCAAACTCGCTGAGGACGTCGCTCCCCCTCCTCCTCCCCCTCCTCCTCCTCCTCCTCCTCCTCCTCCCACCAAACCAGACGACGACAACGACGAAGCCAAACCAACCCCAACCCCACCAGACGACCCAGACCCAGACGCAGTCCCAGACGACAACAACGACGACGACGGCAACGACGTCGAAGAAGACGAAGAACCCAACGTAGCTGGAATCCCACCTGCACCCCCACCACTACTACCACTACCACCACCAACGCCAACCCTCTTGGAGCGGATGAGAGGGGATCGCTTGAAGGGGCCTGGGGATCGATCCCCGCTCCCGTTGCTGCTGACCACAGGGGCCAGGAGGGTGGTGGCTCCCCCTGGGGAAGACCCCCCCCCGGGATTGGTTGAGGTCTTGGTGGGATCGGTGTTTCCCTCCAGCCCCTGCGATCTGCCCCCCGGTGAGGCAGGAGAGGGGGATTTTGAAGAGGTTCAGGCAAGGGACCGTGCCGCCGCTGCTCGTGCAACCTGTTTTGGCTGGTGGGGGGAGAGTGGGGAGGATTTTGGGGGAGAGGGGGGTGGTGTGGGGGTGTGGGTGGGTTGTGGGGTGTGTGTGTGTGTGTGTGGGGGGGGGTGGAAGTGGGGAAGTGGGAAGGGGAAGGGGGAATGGGGAGGGGTTGAGTGGAACAGAGGAGAGTAAAGAGTTATTTTGGGTGCATTAAGGAGAAGATGTTTGTTGGTTGTTTTATTTTCTTTTTCTTCCTTTCTTTTTTTCTTTTCTTTTCTTTCTTTCTTTCTTTCTTTCTTTCTTTCTTTCTTTCTTTCTTTCTTTCTTTCTTTCTTTCTTTCTTTCTTTCTTTCTTTCTTTTCCTTTCTTTCTTTCTTTTTCTGTCTTTCTGTCTGTCTGTCTGTCTGTCTGTCTGTCTGTCTTTCTGTCTTTCTTTCTCTCTCTCTTTCTTCCTTTCTTTCTGTCTTTCTTTGTTTCTGTCTTCCTTTCTTTTCTTTCTTTAATTAAAAAAATGATTTCATTCCTTTTTTGAAGATAATGGGATAAGCGCTCGTGTGCTTTTATTATTATTTTTTACATCCAGCCTCTCTGTGTATGCATTTGTGTACATTTTGTAACCAGTTCTCACCGGCACACATGGCCTACTTTTCCAAAAAATGGAACGGGTTTTAATGTGTGTGTGCGCGCAAGATGTTCTGCGTGCGTTCGCACATAGGACATCAGTTTATGGTTTCATCGCAGTCAGTAAAAAAAAAGTGTGTGTAAAGTAACCAGGTCTATTTCTTCCTCTGTCTTTCTGTCAATATGTCTGTCTATTAGTATCTGACTGTTAGTATCTGTCCGTCTATCTGTCTGTTAGTGTGTCTGTGTCTCTATCTGTCTGTCACTATCTGTCTGTATCTGTTTGTCCGTTAGTAGCTGTCTAGCTCTGTACTTTTCTTTGGTGGGGGTATTATGCTTTGTCATGATGTGTAATTTCTGGTCTAGGTAAGTGCTTATAAAACACACACACACACACACACACACACACACACACACACACACACACACACACACACACACATATATATATATATATCTATATCTATCTATATCTATCTATCTATCTATATATGTATATGTATATATGTATGTATGTATATATATTGTATATATATATATATGTATATATATATATATAATTTATATATATATATATACACACTTGGTTTATATGCGTTCTCTCTCTCTCTCTCTCTCTCTCTCTCTCTCTCTCCTCTCTCTCTCTCTCTCTCTCTCTCTCTCTCTCTCTCTCTCTCTCTCTCCTCTCTCTCTCTCTCTCCTCACCTCTCCCTCCTCTCTGTCCTTCTCTCTCTCTCCCTGTCTCTCTCTTCTCTCCCTCCCTCTCTCCCTCCTCTCTCTCTCCTCTCTCCTCCTCTCTCTCTCTCTCTCTCCTCTCTCTCTCTCTCTCTCCCTTCCCCTCTCTCTCCCCTCTCCCCTCCCTCTCTCTCTCTCCCCCCTCTCTCCCCCCTCTCTCTCTCTCCCTCCCTGTCCCTCTCTCTCTCCCCCTCCCTCCCTCTCTCTCTCTCTCCCTCCCCCACCCACAGTCTTTTCCCCCCACCCCCTCCCTCTCCCTGTGATCCTGTGCTTTCTTACCGGAGGGGGAGGGAGGGGGGGAGAAGTTGGTTTCCTTGGAGCATTTCTTCTCCTTGGGCGACGCGCTACTGGCTGCCGAGGAGGCGAAGTAGATGTCACACTGCACAGCAATCAATCAATCAATCAACCAATCAGTCAATCAGTCAGTCAATCAATCAATCAATCAACCAATCAGTCAATCAGTCAATCAATCAATCAACCAATCGATCAATCAATCAACCAACCAACCAACCAACCAATCAATCAATCAATCGATCAATCGATCGAACAAACAATCGATCAAACAGTGATTGAATGAATGAATGGTTAGATTAAATGATAAATCAAACAATCGGTCAATCAATCAAGTGATAAATTAGTCAGTTAATCGATCACTCGATCGATCAATCAATCAATCAATCAACTAACCAACCAATTATTTGATCGGTCAAACAAACAATCACCACACAATAAATCAATGAAAGATTCAACCAAATAATCAACCAACCAATCGATCAATCAATCAAGTAGCAAATCAGTCAGTAAGTTGATCAATCACTCAATAAATCAAACAATCAATCAATCAATCAACCAACCAATTAATCAAGCAATTAATCAATCGATCAACGACCTACTTAATCAATCTGGTTTTAAAAAATCCCCATCGCCACTAGTACAGCGCCACTTTTTGTTTCCTTCCCTCTGCCTGCGAGTGTGTTTGCACTTTGTTTCCCACACACCAGCAGATTTTCCTACAGAAGAAACAACTCTTTCCTTGCTGAAGGTTCTTTTACGCGCGCTACAAGTCATGTACGTTGCACACAGGACATTAGTT
>CM060341.1:1190396-1192896 GCA_030674155.1 Stramonita haemastoma
AATTCAATGAAACGCAAAGCCAAAACAAAATACTTTCAAGACTTGCTGTCTTCAGCTCAGAATCCAAAAGCGATTTGGAAAGCCATTAATACCTTAACTAATAAATCAAGACATAGCACCCAAAAAGTCATAAAAGAAATATCAGCAGAAAACCTGAATTCTCACTTTGCAAACATTACTGACTCTATAATATCTAATGATAAAACAAAAACAAACGAGCTGAAAGAATTAAAACAATACTGTTCATCAAAGAGCATCACATCTGATTTTATTATACCCCCAATAAGAGTAACAGATGTGCTTAATAGCTTACTCAAATTGAAACAGTCAGGATCAAAAGACCTTGACAAAATCGATAGTAAAATATTAAAAATCAGTGCATACGCTATAACCGATACCCTAACATACATATTTAACTTGTGTATTGACAAAAATTATTTCCCATTGAAATTTAAACGAGCAAAAGTAATACCCTTACACAAATCAGGAGACCCTACCAATCCCTCGAACTATAGACCAATATCCATACTGTCAGTCCTATCTAAACCATTATAAAAACATATACATTTCCACTTACATTCTCATTTTAAAATATACGATCTCATTAATGAAAACCAGTCAGGCTTTCGTGAAAACCACTCTTGTCATACAGCCTTAATACAACTAATTGAGCATTGTCTTTTGAATATCAATAATAATGAAATTACAGGAGTTCTTTTTCTAGACTTTGCTAAAGCCTTTGATGTTATTAGCCACTCTCTCCTCATCAAAAAATTAAAATGCTATAAAATCTCCAACCAAGCATTATCATTTTTAGACTCATTTCTCACTAATCGCCATCAGCTTGTTGAAATCGGTCCTAGGAGATCAACCTTATTACCCGTGAAATATGGAATACCACAGGGATCAATACTAGGGCCACTTCTTTTCTCTATTTATATTAACGACCTACCTCTGCATATCCATTGTTCATGTCAAATGTTTGCTGATGATACATCAATTCATTGTAACAACGATGATCCAAACCAGCTTGTGAATGACATGCAGGCAGATATCAACAAACTTATCGAATGGACAGAACTCAATCATATGTCTCTTAATTCTAATAAGACAAAATGTATGTTTATAACCACTCGGCAAAAAAGACAGAAATTGCGTTCTCCATTCGCGCCAATATATATCCATGGACAACAAATTGAAGAAGTAGTTTCACACAAAGTACTAGGTGCAGTGATTGACAAGGACTTGTCTTGGTCAGATCACATAGCCACATTAGGAAAACGAATCTCAGTAAGATTATATCAACTTAGAAAAATCAAGAATTTCCTAAACCTACAGTCACGAAAACTATTCTTTCACGCCCATATTCTATCTCTTATAAATTATGTCTCTACCTTATGGGATAGTGCAAGTGAAACAAACCTAAAGCATATAAACCGCCTGCACAAAAGAGCTGTGAAACTTATCCGTTTGAATCCTAATACACTGACCACCACCAACTACAAAGAACTAGATATTCTTCCACTCAAAGACAGACTGCAGTTCAACAAATATATATGTATGTACAATATATTAAATGGGAAAGCCCCAAAGAAAATCGTGGAAAAATTTGCTGTCAATAAAAACAGGCCTACCCATAGACTGTTTTCTTCCCAGGCCCCATAATAATCTCTATAAATCAAGCCTTGCATATTCAGGAAGAACATTGTGGAATAAATTGCCTCCCTTTCTAAAATCAGTTCCTTTAAAACAAATGTTTAAGAAACTTTTGAAGAAACATCTGATGGACAAATTATAAGTCCGCCCTATGATTTCGGCACATTTGGCTGCTTTGTTGTTATTCATACCAATGTTATTTTTGTATTTCCATTATTTTGTCTGTATGACTTGAGTTTATGTTACTGTCTTCAGTGTTATCTTGTAAGATTCTGTTTGGATGAAAATCCTCATTTATTTTAGTTTTCAACCACGGTTGATATTTGTCTTTGATTGTTTTAGAAGTCAATTTTCTTGATTTTTTTTGTGAGGGCAGGATGAAAAAAAGTTGTGTAAACTTAATCTTTTACCCTCAATAAAGATCATTTTGAGTTGACTTGACTTGACTTGACGTACATACGTACAAACATACGTATGCACGTACCTACGTACGTACGTACATACGTACGTACGTACGTATGTATGTAAGTATGTATGTATGTACGTATGTACGTATGTACGTATGTACGTATGTACATACATACATACATACATACATACATACATACACACACACACACACACACACACACACACACACACACAACATACATAACATACATACATACATACATACATACATACATACATACATACATACATACATACATACATACATACATACATACATACATACATACATACATACATACATACATACAACATAATGACAAATCAAGCGTAAGTGGGGTACAAAACACAGTGGATTGGATTGGATTCAAGCACACACACACACACACACACA
>CM060341.1:1198285-1218285 GCA_030674155.1 Stramonita haemastoma
GAACAATATTAGGTTAGTTCTGAAAGTTGAAATTTTCTAATGTACACTGCAATGTTGTGATACACAGTTTTAGTTTTGATAACAAACAACTTTGAAAAAAATAAGATAAAAAAAAAAGCGAGCCAAAAAATTATGGGAGAATAATACTACAAAAAAGTGGTGGTTGGCAGAAAAATAGAAAGGAATAAGAGAGGGATGAAGACTAAACGAAAGAAAAATAATCAGAAAATGATTTTTTTTTAAAGGAGGAAAAATTAGATAAGACCCCCCCCCCCCCCCCCCCCTCTCTCTCTCTCTCTCTCTCTCTCTCTCTCTCTCTCTCTTCTCTCTCTCTCTCTCTCTCTCTCTCTCTCTCTCTCTCTCTCTCTCTCTCTCTCTCAAACACACATACATACACATACATACACACGCACATACTCACACGCATGCACGCACGCACGCACGAACATGCTTGGACATACATGGAGTGACCAACCTGTTGTTTACCTCTGGAACAGTGAACTGACAACACTGGCGAAAAGAACCAGTTTCTGAAACCGATTTGGCTGACTTCTATTTATAACGTGGGGATTTCCAAGCCTCGCTTTGGTCAGCATAGTGTAAGGGTCAAGATAAATTATTACAGAAATAAATACTTTTTGGTTTTTGTAATATGAATCGATGTGTTCAAAGATAACTGAGTTTTTTACCCCTAAAATGTCATTATTTTATTCAGGTTTAGACGTGTATCTTAAACCGCCTAGGTCAGGGTCATATTATGCTTGGATGTTAACCGATGATTTATCCATCAACCATATTATAATTAATATCACTGACCACAACAAACCATCATGAGCAAAAAAATTCGCGAAACGATTTTTTAAAAGAAATTATACATTATCATTAAACAAATGGTTAAAAGTATTGTCAATAAAACTTTTCAAACTGAAATACGTTATAGAGTATACAATTTCACGCGAATCTGTTTTCAATTACAACATTTTTATGTTAATGTGAATAATTTCCCTTTTTGGAAGCATTGTAAAATGCAACCATAATAATGTTAGAATTCTGATGACAGGGTAATACCTCAAATATTATTTGACCAGCCTGCATTCGACCCAATGTCTTTGGAACAGTATAAAGTCATACAATAAAATCAGGAACAACTACATCATCAACCGATGCCATGCAATAATTATAGAAGTCTTTAAATTTTTATTTTTATTTTTAGAAAATGAAGTGAAAACTTGTGTGGCATAAATCTCTCTCTCTCTCTCTCTCTCTCTCTCTCTCTCTCTCTCTCTCTCTCTCTCTCTCTCTCTCTCTTCTCCTCTCTCTCTTCTCTCTCTCTCTCTCTCTCTCTCTCTCTCTCTCTATCGCGTGTTCCTTTTGTTGTCTCCTTTCTAAAACACCCAGTACACATACATACATACATACATACATACATACATACATACATACATACATACATACATACATACATACATACATACATACATACATACATACATACATACATACATACATACATACATACATACATACATACATACATACACACACACACACACACGCATGCATGCATACATACATACATACATACATACATACATACATACATACATACATACATACATACATACATACATACATACATACATACATGCATAAATACATACATACATACATACATACATACATACATACATACATACATACATACATACATACATACATACATACATACATACATGTATATATATATATATACATATACATATACATATACATATATACATACATACATACATACATACATACATACATACATACATACATACATACATACATACATACATACATACATACATACATACATACATAATATATCTATATATCTATATATCTATATATCTATATATCTATCTATCTATCTATCTATCTATCTATCTATCTATCTATCTATCTATCTATCTCTCTCTCTCTCTCTCTCTCTCTCTCTCTCTCTCTCTCTCTCTCTATATATATATATCATGGCTTGGCTTCGCGAACGAAGATTAAGGGCACTGTACGTCTGGTGCAGGCTGGCTGGTGGCTGTTCAGTCCAATGCGTTATATATAACATATGCGTGATTATATATATATATATATATATATATATATATATATATATATATATATATATATATATATATATATATATATATATATATATATATATATATATATATATATATATATATATATATAATAAACCTACCTGCGTTTTCAAAAGCATCTATTTTTCTTTGGCTTCTACAGGTTTTTGTGGCATCCACACTGTTTCAGGTCTGACTTGTATGCAGTAATGATTTCAGTCTAGCTTGTATTGATTTCAGTCTGTCTTGTATGCAGTAATGATTTCAGTCTAGCTTGTATTGATTTCAGTCTGTCTTGTATGCAGTAATGATTTCAGTCTAGCTTGTATTGATTTCAGTCTGTCTTGTATGTAGTAATCATTTCAATCTAGCTTGTATTGATTTCAGTCTGTCTTGTATGCAGTAATGATTTCAGTCTAGCTTGTATTGATTTCAGTCTGACTTGTATGCAGTAATGATTTCAGTCTAGCTTGTATTGATTTCAGTCTGTCTTGTATGCAGTAATGATTTCAGTCTAGCTTGTATTGATTTCAGTCTGACTTGTATGCAGTAATGATTTCAGTCTGACTTGTATGCAGTAACGATTTCAGTCTAGCTTGTATTGATTTCAGTCTGACTTGTATGCAGTAATGATTTCAGTCTGACTTGTATGCAGTAATGATTTCAGTCTAGCTTGTATGCAGTAATGGTTTCAGTATGGCTTGTATTGAGTAATGGTTTCAGTCTGGCTTGTATTGAGTACAGGTTTCAGTCTGGTTTGTATTGAGTACAGGTTTCAGTCTGGCTTCTATGTAATAATAGATTTAAGTCTGGTTTGTATTGAGTAAGGGTTTTAGTCTGGCTTGTATTCAGTATGGCTTGTAGTTAGTAAGAGTTTCATTCAGGTTTGTATTGTTTCTGGCTTGTATTGAGTCGAGTGACTTGTATTGAGTCGAGTGACCATTTTTATTTGAAGTTATATAATGTTTGAACAAATATGAAATGTAGCTACTTCGTGTGTTTGATTATGATTTGTATCAATATGCCTGTCAGTATTGTAATTGCCCTTCAGGGATGATTAAAGTGTTTTTGACTTGACTTGACTTGACTTGACTTGAATCTGGCTTGCATGTAGAAAAAAAAATCAGACTGGATTAAATGTATCGTAGTAGCTTTAGTGTAACTTGAATCTAGTAGTTTTAGTCTGGCTTATAATAATTATATGAAGTGAAAACTGTTATTCAGGTAAGGAAAGACACATGTGGCTAAGTCTGCATTTGACTGTTTTGCCAGCATGCCTTTCTAGTTTACACTTCCACAAAGTGTTTCTTAAACACCCTTTCTTAAAAGTGATATCATGCAAATTGATATTTCGACATTATTTTTGTTGTTATTCTTGAGAGATGGTCCACTACATGGAATAGGTAAGTCCACAGTTAAGCCATCTTTAGTTACACTTGTCAAGAAAAAGAGAGAGGCTGGAAAAGATGGATATGTGTGACGAACGTTGTCGAGGAAAAAACCCACTAATATTTCCATTAAAATTTTGGAGTTAGATCATTAACACCCTGACACGGTTCACAATTAGCAGATAATGGATTCTCAGCATCACCAAACTGGTACTGTCATCAATGGCCTAGATCCTAAAAAATGAAAAAACATCATGCTTACTAGGGCAGAAAAATAATGATGGCACATCAAACAATGAAGTGAAAGCTCGCATTGCAACAGCAAATCTGCTCTAGTCAGACTCGAGAGGATCATCAGAAGCAACAACATCAGCTTTTGCACCAAATACCACCTCTACAAATCCCTCGTGATATCTATCCTCCTATATGGCTGTGAATCATGGACTCTGACAGCAGAGTTAGAGAGGAGAATCCAAGCATTCGAGAACAAGTGCCACAGAAGACTCCTCAAAATATCATACAAAGAACACAAGACCAATAACTATGTGAAAGTAGAAATCAAAAAGCGTGTGGGCCCCCAAGAGCCTCTGCTCTCCACCATAAAGAGGAGAAAAGCTGATGTGGTTTGGTCACACCACAAGACACAACACCCTAGCAAAAACCATCCTGCAAGGAACAGTCGAGGGCAAGAGAAGAAGAGGCCGCCAAAAGAAATCATGGGTTGACAACATCAAAGACTGGACCGCCCAACCCCTACAACACCTCCTACTAGCCACACAGGATCGTGAAGCATGGAAAAAGATCTCTGTTGCGTCTTCTCTCATGTCCCCCCCTACGTCCTTTGGGACATGGGACTGAGTGAGTGAGTGACAGGGTTGTTAAATTTGCAGATATGGCTGGTACCACTCACAGAGCTGGACAAGGGTCATTTTTTGGTCAAGATCCATAGCCTCTGCTAGGAGAGAAAACTGACTGGGAACTGCTGTTATAACTGGCATGGTTGAATCTTTCGTCAGTGGAGACAAACCACTGTTCATTATGTATGAACTTTGAAGTCTAAAGCTAGCCTTTTGTGGGCACAAACTATGATCTACATGATTCTGTTAGTGTGGCAGATTTGAAACAACAAAAGAAGAATGCAAAGAATGCAAAGAATGCAAAGAATGCAAAGAATGCAAAGAAGAAGAAGAAGAAGAAGAAGAAGAAGAAGAAGAAGAAGAAGAATGCAAAGAAGAAGAAGAATGCAAAGAAGAAGAAGAATGCAAAGAAGAAGGAAGAAGAAGAAGAAGAAGAAGAAGAAGAAGAAGAAGAAGAAGAAGAAGAAGAAGAAGAAGAAGAAGAAGAAGAAGAAATCTTAAATTGACACAATCCATCCATCATCCAAAGTAACGTATCAACTTTGTAACAGACAAAAAACCCCTGTCATGACTAATCTTAAATGGGCAAAAATCATTACCTAAATATGTGTACATGACTCACCACTGCAAAGAACAAGATTCTGTAAATGAAGATAAAGGAAAACAAGCAATCTTTAAACAGTGTGCCAACTTTACCCCCCCAAAAAAGCCAGTTTGAAAATAACCTTTGAACAACACAAACATGTTCCTAAACCAGTATAAAAACAAATATGTAGTAAAAAGAATACTTAAATGAATAATAAATAAATTTAAACAAATGCATCAACTTTGTAAAGAGAAACAAAGAAAAGGAAAGAGAGAAGAAGAAAAACGAAGGAATAGGGCTCTTTTTGCATGTTGAGGATAATAGTTAAACACTGATGTGCTTTTTATCCCCTAGTTTTATTAGGGTTTTCATCCAAAAAAGAAGTAGCTGAAAAAAGTGAACACACAGACATTTACATAAAAACAAGAAAGTTTAAATCATGAAATCATAACACATCACAAGGAGAACAACAGATACAGAAAAGAAGAGGAGTCACAAAGAAAGATAGTGTAACATTTAAAAAAAAAATGACACAAGGAAGAAAAAACAACATGAATGAATGATGGAGGGAGATGAAAAGAGAAAGAAGATGCTGATGATGGTAATAATTAATGAGGAGGAGGACAGAGAGGAGAGATAAGTATATATAAGCATGTAGGCATTATCTGTCTGTCTGTCTGTCTGTCTGTCTGTCTGTCTGTCTCTTTCTCTCTCTCTCCCCTCTCTCTCTCCAATACATATTTACCTCTTTTGTTTAAATAACTATCAGTGTATCCAGTTGGAGATTGTGAGTTTAGTTGAATGTATCCCATCTCCTTTTTTTTAAATCATAGGTTGAACTGTTGTTGGTGGTGATGGTGGTTTGTGGAATTCCCTTTTCTTAATCAATTTTCTAATATATATATTCCCTAATCAGGGCAAGGGCCCGATGAAAAAAATATGTAATACTTACTCTGTAACCCTTGAAAAATAAAGATTATGTACTCAGTCATTCATTCTCTCTACGTATGTATGTAATAAGACCATAATTTTTCGTTTATTTATTGTCTCTACTTTCCAGTATTTTTTCATTCCTTCTTTCTTTTTTTCCCGTTACAACTATTCATTTAATTTACTTATTCATACGATCATTTAGTACCGTAGAAAAAGCTTCTTTTTCGTCTTTCTTGTTTTGACTTAAGTCTTCTAAAAAATTTGTTTCTAGTTACTGTATCTTTTTAAGACTGTCTGTGAATCATTCTGGAAGCAATGAATATGATAGAAGTCGGTGAATACATTTGTCAGTGTTTTTTCTTCTTCATGATATCTTGCTGCTTTTGGCTGCTTTTGTATGAGATTTAAAATCTGCACAACTTTTTAAAGTATTAAATATTTTGAGATACAAATCCGTTTTGAATGTTAAACGATTTTTAGGTACAATATCACACATGCTATGACAACACAATCTTAGTTTAAAGAACAAACATACAAAAACCAAGAACAAAACCAAGAAAGCAATAAACCATAGAAATATGAGAGAATAGTATTAAAAGTGGCTGGAGAGAGATGGAATAACAAAAAGATCAGAAAAATGTTGAAGAGAAAGGAAGAAACCCAAATGATGTACAAAAGACAGACAGAGAGAAACAAACAAGAAGACATATAATCTCTCTCTCTCTCTCTCTCTCTCTCTCTCTCTCTCTCTCTCTCTCTCTCTCTCTCTCTCTCTCTCACACACACACACACACACACACACACACACACACACACACACACACACACACACACACACACACACACACACACACACACACACGAATATGCTTGGACATACATGGAGTGACCAACCTGTTTCTCACTCCTCAAACAGTGAACTGACAACACTGGCAAAAAGAACCAGTTTCTGAAACCGATTTGACTGACTTCTATTTTTAACGTGGGGATTTCCAAGCCTCGCTTTGGTCAGCATACTGCAAGGGTCAAGACTGAAAAGAAATACTTTTTTGTTTTTGTAATATGAATTGACGTGTTAACATATGATCGATCGAGTTTTGTTGGATTTTTTTCACCATTTCATTCAGGTTTAACAGTGTATTTATTTTGAGTTTCAATCAAACCCCTAGGTCAGGGTCATCTCATGGTTAAATGTGAGCCAATGATAAGCTTTTGCACAAAAAACAACACACAAATATCGTAAATAATATAAAACTGACACGAAATATTCTCCCCATTCTGCCCATGAGGTCAATGTCATCTGCAAATATGAGGTTGCAAAGGAGTCTTCCACCAATGGAGATGGAAGTGTGGTGGTTTTGCAGTGTCTCTATCATGATGTTTTCGAGGAAGAGGTTGAAGAGTACAGGTGAGAGAAGGCAGCCCTGGCGGACCCCAACCGTGGTCTTGAAGAATTCGCCCACGTGATTGTTCATGAAAACTGCACTTCTTGCGTTCTTGTACAGTGCCTTGATGACTTCAATGAGGCAGTTGTCAATGTTGAAGTGCCTGAGTACTTGCCAGAGGCCGTCATGCCATACCCTGTCAAAGGCCTTTTTGAAGTCTATAAAATTTATGCAGTTCTTGATTAAACCATTGATGCTGGGGGCAACAGCAAAGTGAGAGGCTGTATGATCAGTGGCTTTATCACAGTTCTTGATTGAACCATTGACGCTGGGGGCAACAACAAAGTGAGAGGCTGTATGATCAGTGGCTTTCCAACTCATGCAATTCCACTTCACAGCTTAGTCTTTAGTGATCGACAATGACTCTCTGACTAGGAGGCTTGATTTACACAGCCCTTATGTGCTGTAGCCCAGGGGGCTAGTTGGCCTTTGGAGAACATCTCCAACACTGACTGTCCTTATGCCCTCTTGGCCGAGAGAGTGGGGATGTACTGTGGGCAAGGCATCTCCACTATAATCAAATTTGTGCCCAGTTTCCGAAACAGCAGCTGCCTCCTCTGCTGTTTTGGAGGTCATGGTCCAGCACGACGGACAAACAAACAACAAAAAGACAGTCAAGAATAGGCTAGCTGCTGTTTGAGCATACAACATCGAAGAAGAAGATATGAAAAAACGCAGCAATACAACTCAGAAGCTTAACAGTAACCATCCCCCCCCCCAAAAAAAAAAAAAAAAAGGCTGGCAAGCCAACTTATATTTTTTTTAAAGACACAAAGTTTAATTTGAAAAAAAAGTGTGTCAGATTTTAACAAGACCAACGAACAAGGAATCAAAAAACAAAGAAACAAAAACTTTTGGTAAAAAATCTTGAATGGACACAATTATCTAAACGAGTGTAACACATTGATTTGCAGTGTGAAATATTTCCAAAAACTTATCTTTGATTATTTGAACAAGTGCAGTCATCAATGATATTTCGGTCAATGCTTCATTGCCTTTTCCCGTGCTCTTTATTTTTTTATTTTTTTATTTATTTATTTATTTATGTGGGGAAGGGATAGTTCAGTGGTCAGAGCACTCGCTTTCCCCCAGCTAAAGTTAAGCAGCCTCGAGTGTGGTTAACAGTTGAATGGGTGACCGTTTGCGCGCCTTGGCTACAGTACAGTTCCCCCAGTTCCCCCAGCTGTAAATGGGTACCTGCCCTGTTTAGGGTCAGGAAAGGTAAAGCAGCGAGGGAGAGGAGATGGGTGCCGCCCCCAATATGCTGGTCCCTAGAGAAGCTGAGGTCTCTGATGCCTCGCTCCCCTACGACCACACAGGTTACGGAGCACCTTTAGCTTATTTATTTATCTATTCTTTTCTACAGAGGATAATGCAATAAGCACTCATGTGCTTTTTTACATCCAGCCCCGTGTGTATGCAGTTTTATAAATCTTGTCATCTGTTCCCACCGGCACACAATGGCCTACTCTTAGGATAAACGGAACAGAATTTAACATGCCAAGATGTTCTGCATGCGTGCGCACACGGGGCCTCGGTTTATAGTCTCATCCAAAACACTTTTGGGGAGAGTGGAGTCAGCATTGATGTTAAGGGGAAAATTCCCCTCGAACAGGAATCGAACCTGGGGTGGTCAAATTGCGAGCGCAACGTTCTGACCACTACACTATCCCGTCCCCCCTGGGGACCCCCCATGCTGGCATATGTGAGTACACTGCTGCAGGAAAGGAATCCATAGTGTATAAACACCACACAGCTGAACCGAGGACAAAAAAAAAACAACCCTTGACCAGCCAAGAAATAAACACGTCACCAGACCACAGACTGACGTACGTAAAATGCCCCTGATATGTGACGTATTTATGACGACACAGCAGGCTGTGGCAGAAGTGATAGTAGTTCGATTCAATTCACGTGGATGGCTGGCTGCTGCAGTAGTGTCCATGTCACGACCAATGCCTCTCAGACACGTCAGCTTGCCTGCTTGTATGTATGTCCAGACATGTCTGGACACATAGTGATGGCTTGGTCTGTAGGCAAGGTGTCGTCCTTTTAAAGAGTGGAGTTTATTGTTGCAGTCAAATTCTGCACGTACTGATGGCAAAGTCTGTAGGCAAAGTGTGAAAGCTGGCATTGTCGTCCTTTTAAAAACTGGAGTGTGTTGCTGCAGTCAAATTCTATATTTTTGCTGGGTTGTTTGTTCCGACGTCAACTGTGTTGTGTAGAAAGGACACTTGAAGGTAACCGATTTATTATAGCAGCAGCAGTAATAATAACAGTAGTAGTAGTAGTAGTAGTAGTAGTAGTAGTAGTAGTAGTAGTAGTAGTAGTAGTAGTGGTGGTGGTGGTGGTGGTGGTGGTGGTGGTGATGGTGGTGGTGGTGGTGGTGGTGGTGGTAGCAGTAGTGGGTCTGTAGACAAGGTGTGAGAGCTGGCATTGGCATCCTTTTAAAAAGATTGGAGTGTGTTGTAGCAGTCAAATTCTATATTTTTGCTGGGTTGTTGTTTCGACGTCAACTGTTTTGTGTAGAAAGGACACATATAAGGTAAATCCAGTTATTATTGTTGGTTGTTGCGGTAATAGCAACAGTAACAACAGCAGCAGTAGTAGAAATGGAAATAGCAGCAGCAGCAGCAGCAGCAGCAGTAGTGGTAGTAGTAGTAGTAGTATAGTAGTAGTAGTAGTAGTAGTAGTAGTAGTAGTAGTAGTAGTAGTAGTAGTAGTAGTAGTAGTAGTAGCAGCAGCAGCAGCAGCAGCAGCAGCAGTAGTAGTAGTAGTAGTAGTAGTAGTAGTAGTAGTAGTAGTAGTATAGTAGTAGTAGTAAGTAGTAGTAGTAGTAGTAGCAGCAGCAGCAGCAGCAGCAGCAGTAGTAGTAGTAGTAGTAGTAGTAGTAGTAGTAGTAGTAGTAGTAGTAGTAGTAGTAATAGCCGAGTGGTTAAGACCACTAAACATCAATACCACGAGTCCATGAAATCGTGGGTTCGAATCTTCGGCTGAGTCTAATGAATTTAAGGGTGGGAATGTTTACGATCTCCCAAGTCAACTTCAAGTGCATACCTGCCAGTGCCTTGATTCCTTTCGTGCATATATACATATGCAGGAGATCAAAATATGCGCATTAAAGATTCTGTCATTTATGTCAGCGTAGGGTGGGTTACGGAAACACGAACATACCCAGCATACATCTCCGAAGTTGGAGTGCGGCTACCTTCATAGTGGACAAAACAGCTGGCATACGCAGAAATCTCACCATTGGTGAACCTCGGAGTGCTAGGGGAGGAACAAACATCACTGCTGAACGACCCTACCAATGGGGTTTCATTAGCTCTGGAAAAGGACCAGTTAAAGGTAAAGGTGTCCCATAACCTTGGTGGTCGTAGGGGGGGCGAGGCGTCAGAGACCTCAGCTTCTCTAGGGGCCAGCACATTGAGGGCAGCGCCCATCTCGTCTCCCTCACTGCCTTACCTTCCCTGACCCTAAAGAGGGCAGGTACCCATTGACAGCTGGGTGAACTGGCGGAACTGTACTGAAGCCAAGGCGCGCAAACGGTCACCCATCTAACTGGTAACCACGGTCGACGCTGCTTTAACTTGACTGGGGGAAAGCGAGCGTTCTGATCACTGAGCTATTCTGCCCCTATCAGGAAACAAAACAGAAAAAAACCTTTTGCTTTAGCCAGAGTATGGTTGTTTCTGTGGCAAGGTTCTTGAAAACAGTCCTTATGCCCACTTCTCATACAGTGTGTTTTTCAGATACGGAATGCATGCAAGCGCTTTGATTTTGTTTGCTTTACAAGATACAGTGCTAGCTGTCAAAACTCCAGTTATTGTCGTTGCTTTTTATTGTAACCATTATTATTGCCATTATGTTATCATCATCATCATCATCATCATCATCATCATCATCATCATCACCATCACCATCATCATCATCACCACCATCACCACCACCACCACCACCACCACCACCATCATCATCATCACCACCACCACCACCACCACCACCACCACCGCCACGATCACCACCACCACCACCACCACCACCATCATCATCATCACCACCACCACCACCACCACCACCGCCACGATCACCACCATACTCATCATCATCATCATCTCACAGTGATTCTCAAGTGTGGTGGTGAGTGCAGTGAGACAAGAGTGTGCATACTTTATATAGGTGATGATCCCCAGGGAATTGAATCGGATGAACAGCCCAGCATAGCTCAGTGGTCAGAGTGCTCTTTCCCCCAACCAATGTTAAGCAGCGTCGAGCGTGGTTACCAATTGGATGGGTGATCGTTTGTGCGCCTTGGCTACAGGACAGTTCCCCCTAGTTCACCCAGCTGTAAATGGGTACCTGTCCTCTTTAGGGTCAGGGAAGGTAAAGCAGCGAGGGAGAGGAGATGGGCGCCACCAGCCCTCAATATAGCTGGCCCCCTAGAGAAGCTGAGGTCTCTGACGCCTCGCTCCCCTCCCCTCCCCTACCACCACACAGGTTATGGAACACCTTTACCTTTTACCTTTTTACCTGTGTTTCAGAATGACATCCCACCTCACCTACCCCTTTCCCCTCCTCCCTCTCCTCCTCCTCACCCTCACCTACACACTCCCCCAAACAACAATGGCGGAAGCGAAAACCAAAAACACCCAGACATCAGACAACACTGGTGACGCACAAGGGAAGGGAGGTAACGCTACAGAACTACAAGAACGATTGGAACGCGTCAGACGACAAGTAGAATACTTGAAGAAAGACAACAAGGAATTGACAGACAGGAATGACATCTTGACCAGAGCGCTTCGGGAAGAGGAGCTGGCCAGAAACTCGGCGGTAGTGACCATACAACAGCTGTTGAAGGATGTGCACGCTTTGCGTCAGAGATTGGATGATTCTGAAATGCAGGACGAAGAGGCGGCGGGAAAAGATTGTACAGACGGTACTTGTTCGCGGGAAGATCTTTAAAGGATTGACTCCCTGAGTTGAGTCCAGACTGGATTATTTTTATTTATTTATTCATTTATTTTGTTCTTATTGATGTGTGTGTACAATGTAGAGAAGGGGAGAACAATTAAATGGGTGAAAATGTGTGTGAAACAGGGATGATTGTCTCATGATTTCGTAAGGAAAGATGTGTGGTGTGCACTAACACATATGTACTTCTGACATTTTGAGACTCCACACCAGCACGTGCGCATACACGCGCGCGCACGCACGCACACACACATTTACTTGCACACACACCTACACACACACACACACACACACACCACACACACACACGCAACACACACACACACCACACACACACACACACACACACACACACACACACACACACACACACACACACACACACACACAGAGAAGAATCCCTATGTATGCCCACAAGGAAATTGTTCAACCGGCAGCCATCTTTTCTATAAGCCTACATGTGTGTGAAAGTGGAGGAAGCTGGTTGCAAAATCTTCAGTGGTGCCCCAACAGGTGACCGGACTTTGGAGAAAGGTCAAATGCACTGATACAGATGCACTGCATGAATAAAAAGGTAAAGATGTCCCATAACCTAAGCGGTAGTAGCGAAGCGAGGCATCAGAGACCTCAGGTTCTCTAGGGGCCAGCATATTGAGGGCGGCGCCCATCTCCTCTCTCCCTCGCTGCTTTACCTTCCCTGACCCTAAAGAGGGCAGGTATCCATTTGCAGCTGGGTGAACTGGGGGACTGTACTGAAGCCAAGGCGCGCAAACGGTAAAAAAAAGCTTTTGTCCAGGTGTACGTTACATGTGCTTGCAATGCTGTGTTTATTGGTAATCTAGTCCTATCTTTAATCACTTCTGATGATCAGAACTATTTGATAAATTTACACTGTGACGTGACTAATCTACGCAAAATATAAACCTTCAACTCCCTCACTAAATATAAACCTTTAATTGTATTTGTAGAACGCGTGTGCTTGTGTGTGTGTGTGTGTGTGTGTGTGTGTGTGTGTGTGTGTGTGTGTGTGTGTGTGTGTGTGTGTGTGTGTGTGTGTGTGTGTGTGTGTGTTGTGTGCGTGCGTGCGTGCGCACACAAGCAGAGTCAGAATTCTTTCTGTCTCGTTCCTTCTCTTCCAGTCACCTTTATTTTTTTTCAATTTTCTATAATTATTCTTGGTCCTCTCTTTTGCTCTCTTTTTTTTTTCCAGAAAGACTTAAAAGATAAAAATTCTCTCTGATGGAGGAGGAGGAGAAGAAGAAGAAGAAGAAGAAGAAGAAGAAGAAGAGATGATGATGATGATGATGATGATGATGATGATGATGATGATGATGATGATGATGATGATGGTGGTGGTGGTGGTGAAAGTGATGATGATGATGATGAAGAAGAATGCAAAGAAGAAGAAGATGATGATGAAGAAAAAGAAGAAGAAGAAGAAGAAGAAGAAGAAAGAAGAAGAAGAAGAAGAAGAAGAAGAAGAAGAAGGGGCCATTGGGTGGTGGTTAGAACATAGGTCATCAGATTGCGAACTCAAGGCGGGGTCAAAGAAGAAGTCAAGTCAAGTCAGAACATGTAGGAGGCCCCTAGGGGTCGATTTAAATAAAGTGCAGTTGCAACTCTTGGCCTACATACCACAGCCCGAACGTAAAATTATAATAATAAGAATAATATTACACGGAATTTATATAGCGCTATATCTTGCAAAAACAAATCAAAACGCTTGCATTCGACCGATACAACACACAACTTATAACTCGACATACTGTCATTTGCTTTCAAATCGTGATGAGAATAAAAGCACATGAGAGCTTATTCCATTATCCTCGATATAAAAGAATAAAACAAGTAAATAAATACAAATAAATAGAAGTACAAGGGAGGTAACCTCAACCATGCATTAAATGTAAATCGCTCTCTTTGTACTGTCCCTTGTATAGGAATTGAGAGGTCAGCTCTCTTGAAATTCTTCATGAATTGATTTCAAGTTGTTTTTTTGTTGTTGTTTTTTTAACAAAGTGACGCAGCCTCAAAGGACCACCGCTACAAACAAAATACTGTAGTTTGCTTATACTTCATCATTCATTATTTCTTGTAATTTTGTGTCACATTGTCATCAATGGAGAACACAGTATTATTTATTTATTTATTTATTTATTTATTTATTTATTTATTCATTCATCTATTTATTCATTTATTTAATTGATTGATTCTTTTATATTGAGGATAATGGAATAAGCGCTCATGTTCTTTTTTTTTAACATCCAGTCCCTGTGTGTATGCCGTTTTGTAAATCTTGTCATCTGTTCCCACCGGCACACAATGGCCTACTCTTACGAAAAGCGAAACAGGATTTCACGTGTGCACAAGATGTTCTGCGTGCGTTTGCACACGGGGCCTCGGTTTACAGTCTCATCCGAAGGACTTTTGAGGAGAGTGGAGTCAGCACTGATGTTAACACCAGGGTACAAATCCCCTCGAACGGGAATCGAACCCAGGTCGTCAAATTGTGAGTGCAATGTTCTGACCACTAGACTATCCCGTCCCCCCTTGCGTATTCGAGGTAGGGAGGGGGAGGGGGAAGGGAAGGGGGCAGCACTGCGATAACCCTGGGACGGGTAAACTGCAGTCAGATGATTTCATTGAATGCGATTTCATCAGACAACGGGAATCAACTCGGACAACTGCAGTTGTTTGGCGGGTAACCCCTGTCACTCCCTGTTAGGGGACGGGATAGCGTAGTGGTCAGAACACTGCGCTCGCAATTTGACGACCCAGGTTCGATTCCCGGTCGAGGGGATTTTTCCTCTGGAGTTAACATCAGTGCTGACTCCGCTCTCCCCAAAAAGTCTTTCGGATGAGACTATAAACCGAGGCCCCGTGTGCGAACGCACGCAGAACATCTTGCGCACACGTGAAATCATGTTCCGCTTTTCGTAAGAGTAGGCCATTGTGTGCCGGTGGGAACAGATGATATTTACAAAACTGCATACACACGGGGACTGGATGTAAAAAAAAGCATATGGATGCTTATTCCATTATCCTCGATATAAAACAATAAATAAATGATAAATAAATCATAAAACAGGCCTCTTGGAGAACATCTTCTCTTACCTCAACTCTCATAGAAGTCGTCTGTGCGTGGCATGCACTGAATGTTGGGCAGTGTCATCATCAGGTAGAACCTGGCTAAGCCCATCGTTTTTTCAGGGGTAGGATGCATGCTGGGTTTGTGTATGTTTCTGTAACTCACTCTGAACGCTGATTTCAATAGCAGAATCTTTAACGTGTTTTTGAGCCTCTGTATGTGTATTTATTTACGAACGGTGTCGTGTAGAGTTGAAAATGCTGGTACATATTTTTTATATTTTCTAAAGTAGTAGGCGGGATAGTTCAGTGGTCAGAGCGCTCGCTTTTCCCCACGTCAAAGTTAAGCAGTGTCGAGCGTGGTTACCAGGTGGATGGGTGACCGTTTGCGCGCCTTGGCTTCAGTACAGTTCCCCCTGTTCACCCAGCTGTAAATGGGTACCTGCCCTCTTTAGGGTCAGGGAAGGTAAAGCAGCGAGGGAGAGGAGATGGGCGCCGCCCTCAATATGCTGGCCCCCTTGAGAAGCTGCGGTCTCTGATGCCTCGCTCCCCTACGACCATCTAGGTAATGGAACACCTTTACCTTTATTTGACCCTCTGTATGCGTATGTATTGACGAACAGTGTTGTGTAGAGTTGAAAATGTTGGTACGTTTTTATATTTTCTAAAGCAGTAGGGATCATTGTTAGTCTCCTTATAACTTATATCACACACACACACACACACACACACACACACACACACACACACACACACACACACACACACACACACACACACACACACACACACACACACACACACACACACACACACATATATATATATATATATATATATATATATATATATATATATAATATATATATATATATATATATATATATATATATAAATAACGGCTGAAATCATGGTGAAAAAAAGTATTGATAGATAACGTATGTGTCAGTTGTCAGTGGACATCTTTAATATGTTGTATTGCATTGTATGGTATTGTAGTGTATACCAGTATTGTATTGTAATGTAAACTAGTTTCTGTCATGGCAGATTTCTCTACGTGAAATTTGGGTTTCTCTCTCTGGGAAGAGTGCGTAGCCCACAGAGCAGCACCACCCCTTTAAAAACAAAAATTCGAGTCTGCATGATTGTGTACGACTTTGTTTCCTTATCAGAGTTGTCTTTTCTACAGAACTTTTCCGGGTTTTCTTGTTGCCGTGGGTTCTTTTACACGCAAAAAAATGTGTGCCGTACCTTGGTACACTCAACAACAACAGATAAGCTTGGGCATACTTCTTATCTGGCCCTCGATAAAAAAAAATGAGTCAGACAGACAGACAGACAGACAGGTAAACAGGCAGACAGGGCAGAGACAGACAGACAGACAGACAGACAGACAGACAGGTAAACAGGCATACAAGGCAGAGACAGACAGACAGACAGACAGACAGACAGACAGACAGACAGACAGACAGACAGACAGACACAGATAGGTAAACAGGCAGGTAGAGACAGGCAAGGCAAGGCAAGGCAAGGCAAGGCAAGGCAATTTTTTTTTATTCGAGGATAATAGATAAGCACTCGTGTGCTTTTTTTACATCAAGTCCCCGCTCTTTTCAGGGATAACATCAAGATAAAAATAAACCTCTAACTACACAACAGCAATAATAATGATCCAAATACCAAGAACAAGAGCAAGACACCATACCAAGTATCAAACAGCATGCAAAAAATAGGACAGAGATACAATCATAAGGTAATGATATAAAAAGGCACACATTCAGAAACGAAAAAAGTAAGAATCAATGATGATTTTGATTTGGAAGAAAAGAAAAAAAAGAGCAAACATGAGAATTTGATGAAGTAAATGACTGAAAACATCAATACACCACCATCTATCAAGAGAGAGAGAGAGAGAGAGAGAGAGAGAGAGAGAGAGAGAGAGAGAGAGAGAGAGAGAGAGAGAGAGAGAGAGAGAGAGAGAGAGGAGAGAGAGAGTGTGTGTGTGTGTGTGTGTGTGTGTGTGTGTGTGTGTGTGGTGTGTGTGTGTGTGGGTGTGGGTGTGTGTGTGTGTGCAACTTAAAGCACTGAACACTCACTCTGTTATCCTTGCAGACAAAGTCAATTGACAATGGGCTTGGCGTTTATTGTCTACACACATAGGAAGAAAATCAAAAAGAAAAATCATGAACATTTTAGACTATGTTTATGATCCATACCTATTTGCCTAGAGTCTTACAATTTTAAACAAGACAATGAAAAACATACACAAAATATATGTCCCTCCCAAATGCCCAATCGCTGCGAATACACACACACACGCACACACACGTGCGAGCTTGTGCGCGCGTGCGAACATGCATGTGCACAGAGCATTGTAATCCAACCTGTTACTTCATTCTGGTCACGCTGTTATTATCCAAGATACTCTGACTTTTTAAGTCCTCCACCCTAAAACCAGGCAGGATTTGTCTTCCTTAGAAAAAAGCCATTCCTATAGGGAAACAAATACATTTGCATACAGGAAAAAGAAAAGAAAAATGGGTAGGCGCTGCACTTGTGGCGACGCGCTCTCCCCGGGTGAGAGCAGCCGGAATTTCACGCAGAGAAATCTGCTGTGACATAAAGTGGTACAAAATACAAAATACAAAATACTATCATCCTCATCATTATCATTATCATCAAATCCTCCTTCTCCTCCTCCTCCTCCTTCTCCTCCTCCTGCTCCTCGTCATCATCATCATCATCATCAGTGCCAGGACTTTTCCTTGAGGTCCAGAAGCTCTGCATCTGTGAACTGAGGGCAAGGCACAGAGAGGAGATGGTTTGTAGAGCCCGTGTCTTCTTAGCTGGGGAAGCCAGTATCTTGACTTGCGAAGCCAGCATCTTGACTTGCGAAGCCAGTATCTTGACTTGCAAAGCCAGTATCTTGACTTGCGAAGCCAGTATCTTGACTTGCGAAGCCAGTATCTTGGCTTGCAGAGAAGATGTTTTCTTGACTGGTGGAGCCACTGCTGTCCTCTTGCTCTTTGGCTTTGAAATGGTCCGTCCAGCTGACCCTGACCAGTGAATGGAGAGATAAATACAGGAGAGAGAGAGAGAGGGGGGGGGGGCAGAGAGAGAGAGAGAGAGAGGGGGGGGGGCGGGGAAAAAGAGGAAGGGAGGGAGAGAGAGAGACAGAGGGGGAGAGAGAGAGAGAGAGGGGAGAGAGAGAGGGGTGAGGGAGAGAAAGGGAGGGAGAGAGAGAGGGAGGGAGGAGAGAGAGAGAGAGAGAGAGAGAGAGAGAGGGGGGGGGGGGGGGGTCAGACGTTACGTTCTTAAAGGCCATGGCTCCATGGAAGAGGGGAGGGGGTTACATGGAAATGACGAAAGTGCATTATATTCAAATCGTATACTTATGTCAATTAACATGTGAAATGACGAAAGTGCATTATATTCAAGTCAACATACTTATGTAAAATTAACGTGTTAAATGGTAAAAGTGCACTACAAACAAACCGACACATTTACCACAAATAAGTATGTCGATATATAAACATAATATATATCAAATTGTTGCACAATATTTTCATTTATCGATACAATTTATAAAAAAAAAGTACACACACACAACACACACTTACACACACACTTACACACACACATACGCATTTACACAAACACACACACGCGCGCGCGCACGCGTACACACACGCAGACACATCCTGTTTCGGCCCAAAACATTTTCCCCCATCCATTAGATCATGAGTGGTGCTCTGGATGTTAGTCTTTCAGATAAGACGATGAACTGAGGTCCCGTGTGTTACGCGTCATTATAATTATAGCGCACGTAAAAGAACCCACGGCGACAAGAGGGTTGTCCCTGGCAAAATTCTGTAGAAAAAAAGCCACTCTGATAGGGAGACAAATGAACACAGTTGCAGACAGAAAAAAAAATAATGGGTAGGCACTGCTCTTGCCCGACGCTCTCGATCTCCCCAGGGAGAGAGAGTAGCCCGAATTTTCACCACGCAGAGAAATCTGCTGTGACATAAGTTGTATAAAAAAAGAACAATAAACACACACACACACACACACACACACACACACACACACACACACACACACACACACCACACACATACACACACACACACACACACACCCATACACACACACACACACACATACACACACACACACACATAACACACACACACACACAACACACACACACACACACACACACACACACACACACACACACACACATCACACACACACACACACACACACACACACACACACACACACACACACACACACACACACACACACACACACACACACACACAACACACACACACACACACAACACTTACGGCTCTGTGCTAGCAGCGTTCTCTCCTGAAGCACTGGCTCCACAGGCAGAGGAGCAGCAGTCTTCATGTTCTGCCTCATAATAGGAGGAACCAGACGCGGCCGCCATTCCTGCATCGTTCATCATCCTGTCTTCTGACCCATCGCCAAACGCGGAGACAAAGTCTGCTGTCTGCTCTGGATCAGTTCTGTAACACAGTAAACATAGTGTATGGTTGTTTGTTGTTTTTTTCTTTATCATGCTTTTGTATCGT